>CM044007.1:61784332-62084854 GCA_024085815.1 Flaveria linearis | reverse complement strand
AACCCGTGTAATACACGAGTTTACTAAAGCTAGTGGTATATATTACACTCATTTATTAGCAAAAATATAATATTCAAACTCGTAAGAGTGGTTCATTCATTTAATAGTTGCTATAATATTTTATTTGTTATAAGTGAAAACTAGTATTCAAGCCTCACGTGTTGCGGTGGAAGCCGTAGACGTGAGGCGTAAAACCGTTCTAAGTAGTATCAACGTTACATCATTACTAGCACCATCTACATCAGAAAAGCTCGTAAAACAAAAAAAAATAATAAGACGGGCGAAAAAAGATGCAAAACGTTAAACTATGCACGTGCGTTACGGCGTGTTAATGTGTATAACTAGACCGAAACATAAAACACGATGCGATGTTAACATGAAAAAAAATATAAACTCGAAAAGTTTTAGAACGATAAGTAAAATGAAAAACTTATAATAGAATAAAAGTAAATAGAAATAAAGTGAAAGTAAAAAAATATGTTAGTGTTACATGTAAAAATTGAAAATTATAGTGTTAAAAGTAAAAAAACCAAGAAAACATAGAATAAGGTACAATCTACAAAGCATAAGATACAAAATCATAATTTACAACTAAGTTGGTAATCAGCATTATCTAAATAATTTTATTTTTATTATTTTAATTCAAAGTATGAAAATATTATCATTGGTATGCATTTCATTCAATTCTACGAACTAACGTGTGAAATATACTACTACTTCAAATTTTATTCAGATTGCTTCAAATTACATTTTTATCAGATTCATAATTTCAAGATTCTAAATCAATCAGTCTTCTGAAAACATTACAAGAACTAAATGTCACGCACAGAATATTCCCTTTATATACCCGAAACATTTAGAAGTTGCTGCTCTAAAAATGACATATTTTGATATTCTAATACTAAATTTATTTAACTCCATTGTAAGAAACAAAATCTTACAATAAATCCATCATTTTGCTACACTTAATACAATAGATTCATGCCGTTCAAAATCGTTAACTATATCATATATGAATAGAAAAAACATAAAGTGTTCTAAATTATGTTTGCATATTTATTTAAAAATAGTTTTAGTTACTATTACCAAAAAAAAAAAAATATAAATAAAAAAATTAAAAAAAAAATTAACGACATATTTCATTAAGACATACATTTACAAGTCTTAACATGACATTCTAAAAATCCTTTATTGTCAATTGTCCATTGGCCTAGTAACATTTTGCTGGCTTGAATAACGGGTTAGAGTTGTGCACGAGTAGAGAGAACATGTTTAGCGATGTGTGATAGAAAATGCAAAACTCTCAAACTATGAGGGGGGCATTTGAACCCATGTACATAAGAATAAGAGATGGTCCTTATGGTGTAGGGGTGGTGGGTTGTGATGTACTTGCACCATCGACCGGTGTGGTTTTAATTATATCACGTGAATAACTACTCAAATGTTTATATAGTTATGAACCACATATACAAGGGAAGGTAAATGTAAAAGCTAGGGAACAAAAATGAAGAATGGTATATTGATGATGTGACACTTGGAATAAATTTTTTCGTGCGTGGTATTTGCAATAATTAAGTATATAATTTTGGCCGTAAAATACATAAGAGTGCTCATTCTCTAAATTTATGTGATTGCATTTCTATATTATATGATATGATTATAAGTGGTTGTGTGTAAAGAATATTAGAATTTTACTGTTCAATCTGTATTTTTAGGAAACAATGTTCAACACCTTATAATGTTTTAATATATTTAAGTGATTGTGGGTGGAGAAGAGATAAAAATTAATAATAAAGAATAAAATGTATTATTTAATTGAAAAGGATGTAGAAAAAATAATAGTTTTTAATATAATTATATGGATCAAGATGATGAATTGACTATGAGTGCCTAAACTGAAGATATTGTAGTTTAGACATATGGGATAGACACCTTGTGATAATAAGGAAGTGTACGTTAGAATTAAAACTTGTTAGATGCTCCTTTTCTTATCACACAGTCCATGATCATTTTAATAGTTCGTTGATTTTTTCAAAATAAGTTTTTTACTACTTAAATTTAAATATGTTTTTATGATTTAAATTTTTGAATAATTAATAAAATACATTAAAGTTACTTGAATTTAGAATACTGAATAAATATTTAAACATAAAAGGTTACTAATATCATGACAATGTAACTATAAATTGACTTGATCAAGGATTCATCATCCTTGTTTATCTCTTGTGGTTTTGGCCCTTTCACATTATCATTACACACACTTATATATATATAATATATATATATATATATATATATATATATATATATTATAATAATATATATATATATATTAGGTAGAGGTTCTAATAAAAAATAAGCTTTGCCTAAGTAGCTAAGAAGGAATAAGGAGACATGTGGCACTCTTCAAATTAGGATTAAATGGCATTATGGTCCTAAAACACACTCATTAGTCCTTTTGTATTTTATCAAAATGCAGCACAAATTCGAATGTAATGTGAGTTTATTAAATACATCATATCATCATACTGATCATGATGGATATGCAAAAAATCAAAGCTCTGGTACACAACAAGAGTTAATCCAAACCCTAGCATGCATCTTCAAAACTCCATAGCTTTCTCCTTCATTCTCGTACCACAATCCTCCTGAAACACCAAACAAGCTTCCCCACCACCCCCAACTGCAACATCTCCGCCACGACGCCGCCGTTGCCTGAGAACTTCGCCACCGAGTGCACGATCCTCAACTGCCCTCTCACTCGCCGCAGGCGAAACCCTAAAGATCTTCTTGAAACCACTGCTAATCCTGCAGCATGCTTCAAAAGCTCAGATCTACCTTCAGCACATTGGCACATGTGATCCAATGCTAACAACACCATCTCGGTGATTCGCTGATCGGTTGAATACAGCTTTGTGCTGTTTTATGAATACAGCACAGCTTTGTGTGTCTTATGAAATACAGCACACCTTTGTGCTGTCTTATGAAATACAGCATAGCTTTGTGCTGTCTTATGAGATACAGCACAGCTTTGTGCTGTCTTATGAGATACAGCCACAGCTTTGTGCTGTCTTATGAGATACAGCACAGCTTTGTGCTGTTTTATGAGATACAGCACAGCTTTGTGCTGTTATGAGATACAGCACAGCTTGTGCTGTTTTATGAGATACAGCACAGCTTTGTGCTGTTTTATGAGATACAGCACAGCTTTGTGTTTTATGAGATACAGCACAGATTTGTGCTGTTTTATGAGATACAGCACAGCTTGTGCTGTTTTATGAGATACAGCACAGCTTTGTGCTGTTTTATGAGATACAGCACAGCTTTGTGCGGTTTTATGAGATACAGCACAGCTTTGTGCTGTATTTTATGAGATACAGCACAGCTTGTGTGCTGTTATGAGATACAGCACAGCTTTGTGCTGTTTTTTATGATACAGCACCACCTTGTGCTGTTTTATGAGATATAGCACAGCTTTGTGTTGTTTTATGAATACAGCACAGCTTTGTGCTGTTTTATAAAATGCAGCACAAAAAACGTTAAAAAATGTAGCACAACCTTCACATAATTTGATTTTTTTTTGTAAAAAAAAACTATAGTAATACTATACTCAAATTAAAGAGAAAAAAATGCTTGATTTTGGTGTGTGTAATTTATTTAAAAAAATATATCGTATGAAAAAGTTATTAGCATTTAAAAAAATAGGGGAAAATTTTAAAAAGTCAACAATGTGGGTAATATAATAAAAATACCCAAATTACCCTTGATTTTTTATTTTTTCTACACTTTGATCTTAGCCCTTAATTAGATATTAGAAGGTTTAGGATTACTTCTTAGTATTCTTAGGGAAAAATTATTTTTTAGGGGACCCTCCCTCTATATATATATATTATATATATATATATATAGGATCAGGATCATTACAGAACCTAATTAAATCTTCAGAACCGAAAGAACCATTTATAGCCGTTGATTTGATAATTATTTTATTTTTGGATTTTATATCAATGGGGTAATTGTGCAAAAAACACAATATTCACAAATTAAAATCCCTTTTTATCTCATTTAAGTTAGGCAAGTCTGTATCATCGGATCTCTAATTACCATTACGATCAATCAATTGAATTCATCATCTTCGCAGCTTCATCATCTTCGCAGCTTCATCTTTCCCGTCTTTGTGTAAGTGATCATTTTCGTTGTTTCTCACAATCGATCTTGTCATCATAATCGATTAACAATGCTTGAATTATATAGTTCTGCAATTTTCTGAAACAAAAAATCGAATTCATCATCTTCGCATCTTCATCCTCTGCTGTATTCGTAAATAAACAATTTCGTACTTTCTGTATGTCGATTTTGTCATTATAAACAGTGATGTATGTGTTATTTATATGGTATTGCAATGTTCGAACCTTGTTAACGTATATGCATCTATATGTTCGAAAATTCAATTAACGATTTTTGTATTCATCGATTATATTTTCAATTTAAGATGTTCATATAATTATATGGAATAAACATGATTCATATAATTGTAGAAAAATCTAAACGATGGTTATATGTTCTGTATAATTTGTTCAGGTTTACGTATATGTAATTTATACTGAATAACTTCTTCCACATACAAGTTCATGCAGCACTTTTATAATGTATACTGCTCAGGATCCCAGCAGTCTAGTTTACACATATGTAAACCATTCATAAGTTCAATGCTTTGTTTAGATTCATTTACAGCTGTTTAAACCAATATATCAATTTAACTGCTCAGGATCCCAGCAGCCTAGTTTACACATATGTAAACCAAATATAAGTCCAGCAGCACATATTTAAGAATAAAATGTTATAAAATGTGTACATTTTTACAGCTCAGGACCTTTATCTTGATTTTTCCCGCAGGTGTATATTCATATTGCTTTTCAGATGGTTGTTATCAACATGCAAACAATGTCAATGATGGATCGTCATGTAACATTAATCAAGATTCATCCAATTTGAATGAACAATTGGATTTTTTTAATCATGTTCAACCAGAATGTAGTACATATTTCCAATGGTTTTTTTAATTGCTGATTTATAAAGTTATACATTTATGTAAATCAGTAGACATAACTTTTTATTAATTTTTTGTTTCATGTTTATTGTAGTTATGAATGATGATGGCAAAGAGGAATCAATTTGCAGTAACTTCTTTCATTCTCCTAATGGAACTAAATACTGGATACCTAACTCGCCTGAAGATTTAAAACCAATTGTTGTTCACAAATTTTCTAATTGGGATGACGTTTATGTTATCGATCAGTTATATGCTGAGATTGCTGGTTTTGATATAAGATTATCCACTACTAAGAAGAAACATGGCGTCATTACGCATAAATATATTCTATGTAGCAAGTCCGGTAAGCCTCGTGGTCAACAGTTTGATTCTAGGAATAATGGATCATTATGGACCTTCACGATCATTCTTTATCAAGGTTACTGAATGCCCTGCCTGCATAAGGGTCAAATTTAAGAATGGGCATTTTATTATCTATGATTTTGTTGAGAAACACAACCATGGTCTTGTAGACAGTAAAATCAAGATTTGACCAGAAAGCATCGTCAGTTGAACTTTTCTGATCAAGAGTTCATACACAGGGCTCGAACTGCTAACGTTGGACCAAATGTTGCTCATAAGATCCAGACCGCAATTAAGGGTGGTCAACATATGGTTCGTGGCACGGTTACCGACTACAAGATTTTAGTAGGGACATAAGGCGGTCATTGGTATAGAGATGCTCAGATGATTATTGATACTCTAACAACGTAAAGTGAATTGGCAAAATTTTCACATTCGATTGCAAAGCTGTTAAAAGTGAACTCAGGTCTTATTTTGGGCGGATGATGTTTCTAAGTTCAATTACTCCGTATTTGGAGACATTTTAGCATTTGACGCCACTTACCACACGAACCAGTAAGTTATATACTCACTATTAGTCCATTTTATTTTAGTTTTATAACTTTGGTTTTTTCAGGTACAAACATGATTTGTTCCTTTTACGGTGTAGACCATCATAAAAAATGTGTCACATTTGGTGCTGGTTTGTTATATGATGAAACAATTGATTCCTATAAGTGGTTACTAGAATCGTTATTAATGCACACGGTAAACAAACTACATTAGTTCTAACGGATCAAGATGCCGCAATGAAGCAAGCTATTGCTGCCGTTCTAAACGAATCTAAACATCGTCTATGCATGTGGCATATCACAAAAAAACTCCCAAAGAAGGTACATCATAAACATAATTAATACATCATATTTTTTCTTATCAAGTTAATTTCATATCATGTACGTACTTTATTTTACCAAATGTACGGATAGTATCCTGTTCTGCACATTTCACTTTCCTGTTTTACACAACTGTTAATAAGTTTATAGGTTTCCCAAATGTAAGTTTTGCGGAATGTGTCCTGTTCTGCACATACCACTTTACTGATTTACACAACTGTAGTTACGTTTATATGTTTCCCAAATGTAAGTTATGCTGATACTGTCCTGGTATGCACACTACTAAACTGTTTTACACAATGTAAGTCAGTTTTTAGGTTTCCAAAAGCTAAATATGTGGATAATGTCCTGATCTGCACACATCCCTTTATGTTTTACACAAATGTAAAACAGTTGTAAATGAATCTACATATTTTTTACTTACATGTTTAATTTCCATTTAATATTTTGTCTGTATAATAGGTGTCTGGTGATGTATCAAAGAACAATGAAATTCGCAGAGCAATTCACAAGTTAGTATGGATGTATTCATAGAACCTACAGTTTCGAAGAAAGATGGCGTTTACTTATGGGTGAGTACAACCTCGAACATCATGAATGGTTATGTGATATGTTTGCCATAAGGGAACAATGGTTCCCACATATTTAAAGATATTCCAATGTGTTGTCTAATGAAAACAACATCCAGATGTGAGAACTCTAATGCTTTATTCAAACTTAATTCTAGTGGTTCTAACACTCTTGTTGATTTTTATTGTGTTTTGATTCAACAATCGAGGGTCAACGTTATCAACAACGGCTATTAGAGCATGGTACTAGCACATCGAAAACCTTCGCTACGAACACGTTTACAAATTGAAAAACATGCATCTTGCGTGTACACGCGTAACATTTTTGATGAGGGTTCAAAAGGAGATTGTGAAAGCAGTATGGTTTTGTAGTGTTTCAACTTGTGAAGTTGTTGGAAATTCTAAGATTTATATTGTTTTCCCACAACAAAGAACAGTCTGGTTGGTTGGCGAGGTCAAGGTACATATTTTATGTTTATATTTCAATTAATGTTTATACATTCCATACAATGCTCCACAATCAGATTTCTTATTATATTATTTTTGAATAGAACTCTTGATCATCAGCCACTTGTTCATGCATGTTGTTCACAAGGATTGGGTATTTATGTAGACATGTTTTTTGTGTTTATAAAAACCAGAACATTCATGAGATACCTAACATGATTTATCGAAGAGATGGATGAGGAATGTGTTGCCCAAAAGACTTTTTATATGGAAAACAGGTATAGGGCGATTAAATGAAAAAAATCAAGATTGAGGCACGAGGCTTTTGATTTGTTTGAACATGTGCGGAGCATTTGGGTGGCAACACAGATGGTCTGCAACTTCTGATAGACAATCTTAAGGAGCTGAATCGTAAAATCATCGAAGATTTCCGTACCAAACGCGTCGACAAAACAAGGATGTTGTTATTGAGGAACTTACTGGACATTCGAAAGAACAGGAAGTAGATGTTAACCCACCTCAAGGCATTAGGAACAAAGGTTGTGGAACAAATAGAAGATTGATTGGACCTGGTGAGAAAGCTATTACACGCAGTCAAAAACCAAAGAGATTTTGTCGGACATGTAACACATATACCAATGATCATGATTCTCGAAATTGTCCAGAGAGATAAAGGCCGCTGAAGCAGATCCATCAGTATATTATTGATCAACAGCAAACGTCCCCCTACGTATTACATGTTTTCTCATTTTTACATTTTGGTCACTATCGAAGATTGGTTCATTTTTTTGGAGTTCATTTTCTGTCAGTAAGGACATGTCATTTACGCATTGTACTTTACATTTGTGTAAAATAGTCTAATATTTAGTATTCACTTTTTAACAGTACACGTTTTCTATTTTGTTTATATCGATAACGACGTGTTATTTATGCATTTAAGGTACACAAATTTAATAACATTTTAGTCATACATACAATTCTTCATGATGAGCAGTGATAGTGATTGTACATACTACACATTTACAGCTGTGTAAACCAATATATCAATGTATACTGCTGTAAGGCCCCGTTCCCGGCAACCTCACATTGGTCGTCATCACCCATAAAAACATACATTTAATATACTTAATAAAAAACCATGCAGCGGAAACTTTGAATTTACTATAAATGCTTTTGCAAAGTAATACAAACACCCATTACAAATATCGTTTGTTTGCATTACAATACAAAAACATTAACAAAAGAATGCCATCCCAAAAGAGCTGAGTAGCCGCCTCGTGCCATCCTCAGCAACACTACCTGCCAACTGGAAAACACATAAAAGTCAGCGTTGCTGAGTGAGTTCTAGTTTATAATAAAACATACTTTTTTTATTTTAAAAGTATCCTTTCATGCATGCGTTCATACATCAACGTACACAGAGATAATATTCGTTATTATCTTCATCATTCGTTATACATTGTCATCTTTAACTTTCGTATGGATTCTGTCAGGCTTTACCCACTTCATAGCACTTGGCTATGATTACTGTGGTCGAATGACAAGAATCCCGTTCATACTTACTTGCACATTGAAAGGTGAATTGTACCAATACCATATGCTACACCCCGATCGTTATTAGCTACCGGGCCGAAGTCAACATATGAGAACAACCAAAACGTATGCCACGGTACTAGAGGTAAGCGGTAGAGGTACCATGACCATGGTCAATCACAGAGAAGGACCAATCGCGTTATTCAATGCTTGCAAGACATAATTCGTTCTGTTCATTAATGCATGTATTCATCATCATTCTTCTTTTCGTTCATTCGTTAATACATGCATTCATCATCATGTTCCTCTTTCATTATCTTTCACTTTACGTTACATAATACTTCATTTGTTCATTCTCGTTATTCGTAAAGTTTCGGAAAGATAAGCATACACAATTACAAGGAACATACACAATCATCATACATATCATCATCATACATAGCATCATACATACGTAATCATACATAGCATCAACACTCACATTCAATAACGTCCTAGTCAACATTCAGGTGAACCCTACTGTACCAAACTCCAAGGGAAATATGTTAAAAAGTCTAAGTATTTTGGGGCGTATGAGCCCTGTTTATAGGCGTTTCACCACTGTCGGATCATCAGTACACTTAGAAAAATTTCAGGCTCTGGGCGTATGATGAGCACTGCTGGGCGTATGACACCTGTTGGTCGTTTTAGCCCTGTGGGTCGTATTAGCCCTGTTGGTCGTACCATCCCATACTTAAAAAATATTTTTGGTCATACGACCAGAATTCGGACTTTTCACCCTTTTACTTAGTTTTCAGACTCATGGGTACTGTGGGACTCATGAGTCCTGTTGGGCGTATAAGCACTATTGGACTCATCAACCTTATACTTAATTATTCTAAGTCCAAATTTCAGACATATTTCTAAGGCAAAATTCAGACGTATTAGTAACCTGTTCATGTGTCTAATTCATAGTCCAAGTCCCAACATCATAATGCCTAGTTCTAAACATATACACATGATTCTAGGCATAAATCTACATAAACATAAACATACATACATTCATATCATAGGGTATTATACCCAAACTTATAAAACATACTTACATGCATTTCCAGCCCAAATCATTTAAAAACCAGTAAAAGGGGGCCTAGAACTCACCTTCGTTGTTTTCTTTCAAATTTACACCCTTCACCCGAGCTGTTCAAAAGGTTCTAACACCTAGGAATCCTTTAAACACGCATTCAAACACATATACACACACATAAGCACATAACCGAGGCTAATTTAGCCAAGAACAACTAAAAAACATTAAACCTTACCTAAAATCGAACTCTTCTTCTTGTTCTTCAAAATCCGAAAGTTTTCTCTGCTTTTGTGCTTTCTCTCTCTAAAAATATCAAATGATAGGAAATGCAGGCAACATGGGCGGCCATGCCTCCCTTTTGTACAAAATAAATATAATCTTTGCCCATTGGCACTTTTGGCCCCTCCTCTTTAGTTGACTTTTTATTTCTTTTCCTTTTCTTTCTTTTTCTTTTATTCTTTCATTCCTTGCTAAAAATACGGGTGTTACAACTGCTCAGGACCCCAGCGCGCTACTTTACACATATGTAAACCAACATATGTGTAAATACAACACTTTTATTAAATCAGTTATAAGTACATTGTATCAGTTGTTTATAGCCATATGCCCATTCATGCTTAGGTTTAGATCATTTACAGCTGGGATCCTTAGCATGAATGTTGGTTTTATATGTGTAAACTAGGCGGCTGGAATACTTATATGTAAACCAACAATAAGTTCATGCAAACACTTTTATTAAATCTGATATAATATACATTTACAGTTGTTTTATAGCCATATGCACATTCATGCTTATGTTTAGATTCGTTTTCAGCTGTGTGTAGACAATATATAAATGTATACTGCTCACGTTTATACATTTATATAAAACAATATATAAAACAATATATAAGTGCTGCATGAACTTATATGTTGGTTTTCATCTGTGTAAAACAATATATAAATGTATACTACATTGTATCAGTTGTTTTATAGCCATATGCCACATTCATGTTATGTTAGATTCATTTACAGCTGGGATCCTTAGCATGAATGTTGGTTTACATATGTGTAAACTAGGCGGCTGGAATACTTATATGTAAACCAACATATAAGTTCATGCAGCACTTTTATTAAATCAGTTATAATATACATTTTACAGTTGTTTTATAGCCATATGCCACATTCATGTTATGTTTAGATTCGTTTTCAGCTGTGTAAAACAATATATAAATGTATACTGCTCACGTTTATACATTATATAAAAACAATATATAAAACAATATATAAGTGCTGCATGAACTTATATGTTGGTTTTCAGCTGTGTAAAAACAATATATATAATGTATACTACATTGTATCAGTTGTTTTATAGCCATATGCCACATTCATGCTTATGTTTAGATTCATTTACAGCTGGGATCCTTAGCATGAATGTTGGTTACATATGTGTAAACTAGGCGGCTGGAATACTTATATGTAAACCAACATATAAGTTCATGCAGCACTTTATAAATCAGTTATAATATACATTTTTACAGTTGTTTTATAGCCATATGCCACATCATGCTTATGTTTAGATTCGTTTTCAGCTGTGTAAAACAATATATAAATGTATACTGCTCACGATCCCAGCCTCCTAGTTTACACATATGTAAACCAACATATAAGTTCATGCAGAACTTTATTAAATCAGTTACATGTACATTTTTTTTGTTGTTTTTAAAGCCATATGCTACATTCATGCTTATGTTAGATTCATTTACAACTACATCAACAACAACTTCTACACAGATGTCACGTTAACAAACCCTTTTTAGGCATGACCATTATTTAATAACAGTACTAAAAGTTACATAAGTGTAAATATTATCAAGCATATCAAAAATGCATACCTGCAACTACATAATATATTTACATTTCAACAATTCAAGGATTAAACAAATTAAAGAATATAATCAAAAAAGACATATACTTCATCCAAATTAAAAACATAACTCCATTATCAAATCCCAAAACATATTTGTTTACATGTTCAACAAAACAAACCACTAAATTTCTACTAAATCAGATTTTCATAATGTTTCCCAACAAAATATATTTGTCTAATAAAGAAACATACAATCCACACTTAACCATCTTCTGCTCTCAACCAAATTCAGCCACCAAGTCTATGGTTCCAGCCTCTTGTTTAACCTTGTCTTTGTGTATGTTCGCATCGGATGTAAGTATCTTGTACGTGTACTTGATCCTTAGATTTTTCAGCTGCACATCCTGTCCAGGCCCTTCCTTCTTGAAGCCACAACTCAAACGCTTTACTTTGCTTCCCATGTATGACTCCATATGCCTCATAAGAAACACCCCACAGTCAAATGGAACTATTTTTGTCGCCCAACTCAACATCCTTTTCACAGGGTTACAAGCCCTTAATCCTTCAACCTTCTTATGCCCAATGTACATCAAGTATCTTGTAAATATATCTTTCTACAAGGACAATGACATATTAATTCAATTAGTATTGTTTTATTTATACATTCATTCATTTTATTATAGACTTACGTCTTACGCATCAAATATGTGTCATGCTTGTGAGTAATTTACACCTTACATACCATTTGCATTATTACATGTTCATCATTATAATAAAAACAGTAGCCTAATATATTCTTTTTGGATTAACTAATGCTCAAACACATCTACGTTAATCTGCTTCATATTTACATACATGTTAACATAGCATATGTGTTGCTGTTACATATGTCATTCTATACATAATTACACTTTAATGGTCTATTGAAAAGATATACTTACCACTTTCAGCACTGTGTCCTTCTTATGGAAATCATTGGAATCTGTCACACCAACAAAGCTTCTAGTATGATGCATGTTGTCCATGACTTCAATGTACGGGTCCTTCAGATCAAAACAAATTAAGTAGTAGTGGTTCGACTCTAATATTGGGGAAAAACAATATCAAATTCTTCATGTACAGTTTATTCTCATCACCATCTACGACACTTCTCAAGTTGTCTCTAAAGGAATCAAGCCGGGCAACATTATCAGTTTAGGATCTTCTAACATTGCATTAGTCTGCGAAGGAACATTAAAAATGTTATTTTACATTACAATTATTCACCAATGTAAATTACCATATTCAACAAACCACAATTTTTACTTACTATCACTCCAGTACTCATGAACAACCTATTAGGTGATTCAACACTTTTGTTTATTTCTTCTAAGTTCAGTACTGATGCCCAACAATCTATCACATTGCTCAAAACAGTCTCCTCAGGTAGCAGTGACCTAGTAAGAATCTTTTTGTTACAAAACCATTCTTTGTTTCAATACTTCATCACTGCTCTCATTAACGCATGTAAACATAATATTAGAAATATTTAAATACACTTTACAAATGTAACAAAAAAACACTTTATTACTTACCTGAATTCATTAATAACTTCTTTCAACTCTACTACTGCTGCATCCCCATCAATCCTACATTCAAAGATACAAGTAATCATTTTTATGCATAGTACGAATGAAAAAAAACAGATTTAATAGCTAATATACAATAGTTAGAATGAACTTACTCTACATCATTTGTTTCTTTCATTATATAACACCACACTTTCAATTCATCATCTGTAACAGCCTTATTTATGTTAACTGGACGAACCAAGTATGGCGACTTGCATGCATCAGCTAGTTTCTTCAATCTTTGGGTCGGGTACACTGATCATTTTCTTTAACCCTTTCTGTTTCCTATCTTCTCTCATTGATCTTTATCTACACAGTCACTTCTTACAACATCATTAAATTCTTGTGTTAACCCTAAGCTAAAACTGGTATTGGTGAAGTAATCATGGTTATCATCAACTTCGAGTTTCTTAATAACGTACAGTTTATTCTATTTTGGGCCCAATCAGCTATTTTAAACGATGATTGCGTCAGACTTACACCCTCATCTACCGCACCACTATAAACAACCAATCTGTTCTCAAAGGCGTATGAAACACAACCGTTTGCTATCTACTGCTGTTGTTTCTGCTCCCTCTCTATTTTCTTCTCTAACAGGAGATTCCAACTCAGCTTCCTCCACTACGTCACTTCTCGCAATGTTATCTATACATATACCATGCTTGAATCCATCATTATATTTCTGTATACAATCCTTAACTTCGCGACTACACCAGATATTCTCCATACGCATCAATTACTAGCTTCTCGAACCTTTTCCTCTCTGTTAGCAACCAGTTCAGATGGGTCTTTAATTTTGACACCGTACTCTGTATGATCATGATTCACAATTAGCGTGATAAATTATTAATAAATAACTATATCACTTTTACATATGTGTAAACTGGGCTGCTGGTATACTTAGCAGTATACATTTATATATTGGTTTACACACATGTAAATGTGTATGTAGGTTTAATTACTGTTTCTAATGAAGTAGATTATATGTAAGAATAAAATGTTATAAAATGTGTATATTTTTACAGCTCAGGATCCCAGCCGCTAGTTTACACATATGTAAACCTACATACAAGTTCATGCAGCACTTTTATTAAATCAGTTATAATGTACATTTTTACACCTGTGTAAACCAATATATCAATGTATACTGCTCAGGATCCCAGCAGCCTAGTTTACACATATGTAAACCAACATATAAGTTCAATGCTTATGTTTAGATTCATTACAGCTGTGTAAACCAATATATCAATGTATACTGCTCATGATCCCAGCAGCCTAGTTTACATATATGTAAACCAACATATAAGTTCATGCAGCACATATGTAAGAATAAAAGGTTATAAAATGTGTAACTTAAATGTTTATGAAATATATCAATTTTACATATGTGTAAATACATATTAAATGTCATTTTCATTATGTTTATATATTACATAATATATGACCACATTACCTCCAACCCAGGAACCTCACAGACATCTGCTGAGTAATCACTTCCTTCGTCATCAACGTTAGTCCCCTCATCATTCGTACTTTCTTCTTCATTCTCTTCTTCATCACTTTTGACATACAACACCCGCATGTACCCGTTGCCAAATCCTCCGTTCATTATTTCCAAATCTTCTCTCATCACTAGGTTCTCAAATGTCCAGAAACTAATAGGACTCATTGAACGCTGATCGTTTATTCCTTTGCAGTAGTCCCATCAACATATAAAAGCTGCATTAAGACTAAAACAGTTACATACAAACAATACAATTTATATTTTGGTTTCACACAAATGTAGATCAATACCGTAAGTATTGTTAAGGCGCCTTGGAAATGAGAGTTCAAGTCTCTTCTCCTCCATGTATTTTTCGATTTTCTGATCCTAGACACGATATAACCGCACCAGTCTATATCTGACAATTCCATATCCTCACTTATAAGATCTAAAACACCAACTTACATTTACTGTTTTTATGACACTCTACCATTGTGTTCAAGAACAACACTATGAAATCCAATTTGAACATTATACCGTCGTCATCATTTGAAAATGTTATGTTCCTAACAATATCCCTTAAACTAATCACCTTAGATTATATCTATCCTCCACTTCTTCCTAATTCTGTCCACACTGTTGTTTTTTCCACTGAAACCAAATCAATTCCTGAATTTGGCAAACCCTAACAACGTGTGAATTGCATCGCTATCTACCTTCAATGATCCTCTCTTGCATGTTATCTCCATTGTTTCTCTGTTCAGATTTTCTACCACAAAATACCCTAATTTCGTAGGAATCTGATGTGCTTTGAGTTCTAGTACTCTACCAAATCCTATGTCTATAACTGCTTGCCTTTGCTTCCTACCCAACGAACCTAAAAACCGAACATAACTTCATTGGTATACATCGAGCTCTTATACTGAATAATCATCATCATTGCTTGATTTTTTTTCTTCGAAGAACCCTCTTCATCCATTCTCAATGCCAACCTCTTCTTTCCTGCAAATAAATATTTCATTTCAGTAATTTATACATATAACAAATCATGTTTAAACACGTATGTAAATCAGTTTACAAATACTTATACCTTTACAAATAGTTTCTTGCCTTACACCACTTTTCATCACCAACTTTAATTTATCATCACCACCTTTCATTTTTTCCCTTGATTTGCAACTTTTTCCTTTTTCCTCTTACACATTCTTTTGTCTTTTTTTTCCCAACTTCAGATTCTTTCAATGATGAGCATTTATCCAATCTTTTACTACTCCTAGTACCCTCTGTAATATATACATTTTTCAGAAATAATATTATTTTTCAATAGGAATTCATTTACAATACTTCATATTCATATTAAACAGATGTATATTGAACACAACTACTAAGCTACACATATTATACTTGCTAAATAATTTACATCAATGTTAATCTTGTTTGTATAAATTAAATGTATGGTTTTTTTACTTACTCTTTTTTGTCTTTACATCTGTTCGCTTCTTTGTGATCTTTACCTGTACTTTTATTTACAAAATATCATCCACATCCGCACCGTCATCTGTCAAAAAAAAATATACACCAACATTCATTCTTTCCACAAAATATTAAAATACCAAGTTATATTTCTTAAATCATAATATCATACCTGCTGCTTCATTTGACTCATCATCTGTATTTTTAGGCGAAATTTCTTCATCAATCAAAATTTCTTCATTGTCTTCACATGGCTCTTCACCGTAATTTCCTTCTGAAGACTCGCTATTGTCAACATCTGACTCTCCCACTAAACAGGGCTATCAGCCTTATTTTAAAACTTTGAAAAAGATGTTTTCCTTGCAATTCTACCGCTTTTACGTCCTGCATACAAGTATATGCTCATTTCATATATCACTAACTTTTACATTTACAAAGTTATTTACAAAATGTATAAACTTACTTGACAAAGAATGAAACCTCATTTTTGTTAACTGCATAAAATGTTTACCATTAGTAAAATATATGCACACAACAATTATAATGTAATGTATATGTTTTAAATAAAAACTGTACGCTTTGTTACAAACAAGGATAATGCACATATTTACATATTAATTTACACAAGTGTATTTACATACATTCATACAAACATATTACAAATTTACATGTATGTTATGTTCATATAACAAGTATATTGATTTGAATGAACTACAAGCATTATATACAGTTAAAATATATTTTCTAAGGTTCTCCTTATTCATCAATACCATTTGTTTTACACAACTGTATTTACAAATCAAATATAAAACTTATACAGGTTTACATTTACGTAAATTCCATACAACAATGTTTCATATACTGAATAAACTTCCAGGAATCGTTCACTTTGTAAACAGCTAAACGACATTGAATACCATTTGCTTGATTTACACAAATGTATTACTCAGCACATAACTTAAACTATTAAAATATCAGTTTCATGTTCAAACCCTATCAGATACTGAATAAACTTCCAGGAATCGTACACTTTGTAAACAGCTAAACGTCATTGAATACCATTGATTGATTTACACAAATGTATACTCAACACATAACTTAAACTATTACTCAGCACATAACATAAACACTAACATTCCTAACGAACAGATTACCTCCATTACTGTTAATCAAACCATATGTAGTGTACTATTTGTTACCTTGTATCATTAACCACGAATTTAGAACTTACACAATACCGTCGACCAACAAAACAAATTACAGGTTTACATGTACGTAAATTCCCAACAACAATGTTCATATACTTTATAAAATACCAGGAATCGTACACATTGTAAACAGATAAACGACTTTGAATACGATATGATTGATTTACACAATACCATCGACCAACACAACAAGTTTAATCACGGTTACAAATATGTAAATTCATAATTGTAAAACTACAATCAGATATACTTACTACGTTCTTCGACGCCAAATGCCGCAAACAGAGAATAGGGTTCGACGAGTTCTTCAATTTTTCCTTTTGATGCAATCGGATTAGGGCTCGATGTGTGTTTCTTCCGATTATGTAACCGCAAGCCCTATGATTTGGGGATTTTCTTCCTAAAACCCGGCAACTTCCGTTTTTAAGAGTATTGTAAAAGACCAAAAAGCCCTTTTAATTAGTTTTCTTATTTCTTTGGTGTACTAAATTTTCAATTTCCACCTTAATCACATCCACCCTTGATTCTGAAAATCAATGGTTATAAATGGTTCTTTCAGTTCTGTTTTTAATGTGGTCCTGCAAAGATCCTAACCCTATATATATATTATATATATTATATATATATATATATATATATTATATATATATATTATGTGTTTGATTATTAAAAAAAACTTCTTTTTTTAAACAAACATTATATTATAATATTGGGAATTTTATTCCCTTTAATTTGATAATCGCCTTTCTATATATTTTTCTTCCAACGATGTTTAAAAGAGTTTGTTGTGCCGCTTATTATAACAGCGTGTCTTACATGTCAAAAGCTTGTTTTACTGATGCATATGACGATGTTTCCTACATCTAAACATGTTCTCCTGTAATGTTAACTATAGATGTGTGTCTCACTTTTAAATATGAGCTAGTGATACTAATGAGATATAATCATACAGCTACCCTTTTACCATTAAAATTATGCATCTAACCTATGTAAATGGTACATCGAACTTACGCATGTAACTTTTTTCTTTGTTATATATATAAGTTTTAATAATAATCTTTAGTACCTTTGCTGGATCACTTTTAATTATAGATGCAAAAAAAAAAAAAATTAATTTACATAAATATAAATTAAACCTGATGATATTTAGATAAACAAACAAACAAACAAACAAACCCAGTATATCCCGCTCAACAGCAGGGTCTGGGAGGGGTAGGTGTAGGCAAGTCTTTCCTCTATCCAGATAGGTAGAGAGACCGCTTCCAAAGATACCCCCGACTCACTATCAAAAGCCATAACGCTAGCAAATCAGCATATAATCAAAGATACGATAAATGATACAGCACACAACATACAACATACAGTAAAATATCACCAAAAGGAAATAAAAATGAACAAGCATACAACATAGAATCAGCAAGATTCCCCTAAAAAGGGCAGAATCGAACTACATACACATCAGGCCCCGCAACACGCAATCAAAAAGTCCTTCCTAGATATAGAACCCACTAAAAGTCCTTAATTTTAATTCTACGCCTCCACTCACTCCTATCCTCGATCATGTGCTCAGAGAGGTGCAAGTGTACCATATCTCTCCTAATTATCTCTTCCCAAGTCAACCTAGGTCTTCCTCTACACTTCCTACCCTCTAGAATAATGTTCTCGACTACTCTAACCGGTGCAGCCATTGGTCTTCTCTTGACATGCCCAAACCATCTTAATCTTCCCTCTCGTATTTTATCTGCAATAGAAGCCACTTCTAACTTCTGACGAAACACTTCGTTTCTTATCCGATCCATTTTTGTGTTTCCACACATCCACCTCAGCATTCCCATTTCTGCAACCTCTATTTGTTTCTCGTGCGATTTCTTTATGGCCCAGCAGTCTGTTCCATATAGCATAGCTGGGCGTACCGCCACTCTGTATAGTTTTCCCTTTAG
Organism: Flaveria linearis; assembly: GCA_024085815.1. Classification (NCBI taxonomy): domain Eukaryota; kingdom Viridiplantae; phylum Streptophyta; class Magnoliopsida; order Asterales; family Asteraceae; genus Flaveria; species Flaveria linearis. The sequence goes on along the minus strand of CM044007.1, from coordinate 62,065,409 downwards.
TTTCGCTGGAAACCTCTTATCACATAGAATTCCTGATGTTGCTCTCCACTTGCACCATCCTGCTTGAACGCAATACGCTACATCGCTGTGTATCTCTCTGTCCTCCTGCAGGTACGAGCCCAGGTATTTGATCCTAGACGTTCGTGGGATCGGCATACCCTGGATACTGATTTGGGTGTCCTCTTCCGCCTCGTCACCAAAGTTGCAATGCATGTATTCCGTCTTAGAGCGACTTATCCTTAATCCTCTGTGCTCTAGTGCTGCTTCCACTGCTCTAGCTTGTCGTTAAGCATCATTTTTGTCACACCCTCAATTTCCATGAACGGGGTTTTATCGTCAGGCGTGTGACATAACCAGGATCTCAGATAAGCATCAGTTACACCAAACGACTCGACAATTACAAATCATATAAGTTGCTTAGTAATAATGAAATAAACCAACTTGTATTTAAGTATTGCGGAAGCGAAAATAGGAAAACATTTAACAACGGTTTTGGAACACACAAACACGCGCCCAATCCAATTTATGTAAAGTACATGAAATTAAATCTTGAAAAACAGTTTGGGATGAATGTGGAATGACATGCAGTGGATGCTGTGCTCCTAAACGTGCCACAACAATGTCCTGAGAGAAAACATGCAAAAGTCAGTATAAGACTGGTGAGTTCACAGGTTTATCAGAGAACAGTAAGTATCAGTAATGAAATTCCCGGATTTAGTAATCAAAGCATATAATGGTAGCTAGCCCATAGTAATCACTATGTGTATGAAGTCGCGACCGAGCTGACATGTAATCAATAGTAATAATGTAGGCCTAGCTGTGGTTTCCCCACCACAACACTGTAAAACAGGCTAATCGTTCACTCGTTTGACCTCCAGTCAAGCTAGCGCAACTAGCCCGGGCGGGGTATGTCAATCCCAGTAGATCTACTAACAATCACCTCGCTATTTGCATATTAACGGTCCGAAGGGCAAAGTATAACACCATAGTATCATGTATATGCAGTATCACAAAAACCCAATGTAATGTAACGTTTATGAAAGCAACATGTTTCTCCCCCCCAAAAAGAGTATAAAGTAAAAGTGGGACTGTAAACTCACCTTGATTGATGAGATTTAAATTCGAACGTGATAGATTAGACACCAACGGTTTACTTACGAGTAATCTACGGAACGGTGTCTCGAGTGAGAATAATAATAATAATATAAGAATTGGGAATAGATTAGGGTTTCCATTGGGAATAGGTATTGAATGAAATAACTTATTTAGTTTGAGTGTCTTGAAATAAATAAACAATTTATTGAAAGTGATTATGTTTAGAATTTAATAGAAATAAATGTATTAATACGCGTAACCGTTTGATTTATTGTTAAAGTGTGCGAAAAACAAATAACTAATTATATGATTAACGTTCAAATAAGAATTAGGGTTTTGATAGAATTATGAGTTTTGTTTAAGTAATTAAATTTATAAAATAAATATCATATTTTTAATCCATTAGATGAATTATTAATTGTTTTAGAAATGAATTTCGATATAATGATGAAGTTCAAAATGTAATTAAGTCTACATGATTAACGAAGAATAATTACGAAAAATATTAATCTAAACCGTCCGGTAAAGTATATTTTATAAAAAAAACTATATTTGTAAATAATTTGATAAAACTTTAATACAATCCAGAAAATTATCTGGTGCCCAAAAATATATTTAAAGTTTACAAAAGTTATTTTATATTTATTAAAAATTTTCTAAAATAAATATATGGCTGAAAAAGCCTTAAAAAAATAGATGAGGGTGCCCGGGGTCGAACCGGGACCTCATGGATTGCAAGGGAGTAGGGAACCAGTGAACCAATGCATACAGCCGCGGTATTCTCTAGTTCCAAGAGATTTTAAACATCAACAAAAGAAACCCCCAATTCGACATGAACCCTAGAACTGAAATCGATTCAATTTAACTGCAATTCAAAGTTGTTTATGAAATCAAGTTTAGGGCTTTGATTGCCCATGTGAAACCGAGTATGTATGTATGTTCTCTTACCTAGATTGAAGATTAGATTGATGGAATCGGGTTAGAAACAAGCCGCGACCACGTTGAGCTCGATTGTGGGTCAAATGATGATGATAATCAAATTAAGCTTGTGTGGAGCGTTAGATGGTGCACTAGACCAAAGCCCTCTATAAATTTTGGTTATTTTAGCTTAGAACATGGATTTCGTTTAAGTTGCAGGTCCGCGACAATGGAGGTGATTGAATGGCTATGTTAGTGTGTTTTCGGATGAAATTGGGAATGGGAATCGATTAGAGACAGATATAAGATCGTTTATGTTCAATTAATTAGATTATCATTGGTGTTAGTGCGCGATCGTGGCCAGGGAATCGGCCGAAAGTGGGGCGGTTCTAGATCGCACTGAACGATTCTAATTTTAAATTGTTGTGGGGCATGAGTTCGAATCATCCACGCAAGTGTGTCGGGAGTGTTTAATCGGGTTGAAATCGCGTTAATTGGGGTGTTTGGTCTCGCCGGAATGTGGCCGGAGATGGTGGCCGGAGGGGAGAAAGTCGACGGGGATGGGGGTTGGGTTTTAAAAACTACACTTTGGCCCCCTGTAGTTTGTTTTGTTTATTATTTCATGTTTAAAGTTTCATAATCAAGTTTTAAATCTTACACTTTTAACCCAAAACTTTTAGGGTTTAGTTTTTAATAATAAATTTTATTTTTAGTATTAGTATTATTATTATTATTATTATTATTATTATTATTATTATTATTATTATTATTATTAACATTATTATTTCTAATATTATTATTAATATGTTATATTAATGTTTAATTTTAGATCAACTTAATTATAATTATATACTAATAATAATTAAGATTTTGAACTGATAATAATGTCGAATAACGTTGACCAAATGGTAATGATAATGGAACAGTCAAAACGGTGTTAACCTAAAATATACGGGTTGTCACATTATCCCCTTGTTGAAGGAATTTTCGTCCCGAAAATTAGAACACTAGGGTTAACAAACGAGTGATGAGCAACTGGTCAGTTATCCAGAACATAGACGCGCTAGGTTACGGTTCTTAAGAAATAGATGTCTGATCGTTGAACAGTTGTGGGTACTTCTTCTTCATTTGATCTTCGCGTTCCCAGGTGAACTCTGGTCCACGCTTTGAGTTCCATCTAACTTTGACAATAGGGATACGACTATGTTGAGTGTCTTGACCTCTCGATCCATGACTTCCAGTGGTTCCTCGATGAAACGTAGTTGTTCATCGATTTCCAGTTCTTCTAATGGAACAACAAGTGATTCATCAGCAAGACACTTCCTTAGGTTTGACACGTGAAACACATTGTGTATTCCGCTAAGTTCGTCAGGTAAGTTCAGTTGATAAGCCACCGGGCCAACCCGTTTGACAATCTCAAACGGCCCCACGTACCTAGGGTTTAGTTTCCCCCGTTTTCCAAAGCGTATTACACCTTTCCAGGGTGAGACTTTCAACAGTACTTTGTCACCAATCTGAAACTCCAATGGCTTACGACGCTTGTCGGCGTAACTCTTTTGTCGATCACGTGCTGCTGCCATACGGTTACGAATTTGCATGATCTTCTCAGTCGTTTCGTGCACAAGTTCAGGTCCTGTAAGTTGGCTTTCTCCTACTTCTGCCCAACAGATAAGTGATCGGCACTTACATCCATACAGTGCCTCAAATGGAGCTGCCTTGATCGAGGTGTGATAACTGTTATTATAGGAGAACTCAACCAATGGTAAATGAGTTTCCCAGCTGCTGCCAAAATCGATCACACAGGCACGTAACATGTCTTCCAGTGTCTGGATTGTACGCTCACTTTGACCATCGGTCTACGGGTGATACACAGTACTCATATCCAGCCGCGTTCCCAATGATCGTTGTAATGATTGCTAGAAGTGAGAAGTGAACCGAGCGTCACGATCAGAAATGATAGATATCGGCACGCCATGCCGAGAGACTATTTCCCTTAAATAGATACGTGGTAAGCTTCTCCATTCGATCAGTCTCTCGGATTGCCAGAAAGTGTGCGGATTTCGTTAAGCGATCTACTATAACCCAAATGGTATCGCAACCGCTGGGAGTCCTAGGTAACTTCGTGATGAAGTCCATTGAGATCTGCTCCCATTTCCACACTGGAATTTCTGGTTGTTGGAGTAAACCGGATGGTCTCTGGTATTCCACCTTAACCTTGGAACAAGTTAGGCATCTGCTTACGTATGTGGCTATTTATGCTTTCATTTTCGGCCACCAGTAAAATTCTTTCAGGTCCTGATACATCTTGTCTGAACCTGGATGGATCGAGTAACGTGACTTATGAGCTTTATCCATTATCAGCTCTCGCAAATTCCCGTACTGTGGTACCCAGATCCGTTCCATAAAATAATGGATTCCATTAGCTTTAATCTCCAACTGTTTCTCCATGCCTTGCATGGATTCTGCTTTCAGATTCTCCGTCTTCAAGGCCTCAGATTGAGCAGCTTTGATTTGCACTGGTAGTTCAGAGTGGATAGTCATTTGCAATGCGCGCACCCGACGAGGTTTTAGGGTTTCCTTACGACTAAGGGCATCGGCTACCACATTAGCCTTACCCGGATGGTACTTGATCACACAGTCATAATCATTGAGTAATTCTAACCACTGTCGTTGCCGCATATTCAGTTCCTTCTGGTCATATATGTGCTGGAGGCTCTTATGATCTGTATAGATCGTGCACTTGGTTCCATATAAGTAGTGCCTCCAGATCTTTAAGGCAAACACTACAGTTCCCAGTTCCAGATCATGTGTTGTGTAGTTCTTCTCATGCACCTTGAGCTGTCTAGATGCATAAGCTATGACTTTGTCACGTTGCATCAATACACACCCCAAACCCTAGATGGATGCATCTCAGTAAACAACAAGGTCATCAGTTCCTTCTGGTAAGGCTAGGATTGGGGCGCTGCAGAGTTTGTCTTTAAGCGCCTGAAACGCTGTTTTCTCTTTGCTGCCCCACTTGTAAATTGTTCCCTTATGAGTTAGGGCAGTCAAAGGTTGTGCCAATTTCGAAAATCCTTCGATAAACCTTCGGTAATAGCCCGCCAAACCAAGGAATTGTCGCACCTCAGTAGGCGTCTTTGGTGCCGGCCAACCCTTGATTGCTACAATCTTTGAAGGATCAACATGTATACCCTTTTCGTTCACCACATGCCCAAGGAAATGCACTTTGCGCATCCAGAAGTCACATTTTGAGAATTTGGCATAAAGTTGTTCATCCCTCAACAATTCTAGTATGGTTCTCAAATGTTCCTCATGATCCTCCTTATTATGGGAGTAGATCAGTATATCATCGATGAATACAATGACAAACTTATCCAAATAAGGCTTGCAGACGCGATTCATGAGGTGCATGAAAACTACTGGGGCATTGGTCAGTTCGAATGGCATTACAGCAAACTCATAGTGTCCATAGCGAGTCCGGAACGCCGTCTTCGAAATATCCTCTTCTCGAACCCTTAACTGATGATAACCTGATCTCAAGTCGATCTTGGAATAGTAGCTAGATCCTTGCAATTGGTCGAACAAGTCATCGATACGCGGAAGTGGATACTTGTTCTTGATCGTCACCTTGTTCAATTCGCGGTAGTCAATACACATCCTAAAGGTTCCATCTTTCTTTTTAATGAAAAGCACTGGAGCTCCCCAAGGTGAAGAGCTGGGACGTATGAATCCCTTGTCTAACAATTCTTGCAATTGCTTAGACAGTTCTTGTAGTTCGTTCGATACCAGACGGTACGACGCTCGAGCGATCGGAGTCGCCCCGGGTGCTAATTCAATATGGAATTCCACCTGTCTGTGTGGAGGAAGGCCAGGTAGGTCTTCGGGAAATACTTCAGGAAAGTCTCTCACAACTGGAATATCTTCGACTCGCCTTTCATCCGTCTTCGTTTCAGTAACAAGTGCCAACAAGGCAAGGTGTCCTTTCTGAGACATTTTTTTAGCCTTCAAATATGATATGATGCCGACCACCGCACCCACCTTATCACCTTCCACTGTAAGAATTTCATCGTCCGAAATAGGTAACTTGATCAGCTTCTCGTTGCAAATGATCTCAGCACTGTTCTTGGATAACCAATCCATCCCGACCACTACATCGAAGCTACCGAGTGTGACAGGAACAAGGTCTATGCAGAAAGTATGTCCAGATAAGCCTAGCTTACAGTTTCTAAACACTTGGGTTGCTGTTATCGTCCTACCATCGGCTATTTCTATGGTGTACTCAGAATTCAGGTTAGCAGGTACCATTCCTAGTACTTTGCTAAATTTTATGGATACATAACTTTTATCAGCACCGGAGTCAAATAAAACAGAGGCGTAACATCCATTAATAGTGAATCTACCAGACACTACAGTAGGGTCATTTCGAGCCTTACCTGAACCCATGATGAAGGCTCTGCCTCTGCCACTACCACCACCATTGTTGTTGTCTTTAGGCTTATCAGCAACACCATTGTTACCATTTCTTTTCAGTTTCGGACATTCCCTTTTAAAGTGACCGGGTTGACCACATTCATAACACCCAGTCTGGTTGTAGTTCTGCTGCTGTTAAGGTGCTTTTCCCGAGAGGTTTACCCTGCAATTCTTGGCAATATGCCCAAACTTTCCACACCTCTCACAAGTGTTCCTTGTGCATTGCCCAGTATGATGGAACTTACATTTGTTGCACTTCAGAAGATTTCCATGATAGCCGCCCGAATTGCCCATGTCTTGAGACTGTTTTGACTGGTTAAACTTCTTGTATTGCTGTTGCTGGTGAGTGGAGGATGAAGATTGCTTCCCACTGGCAGAAGGTTCCCATTTCCTCTTGTTTTCATTGGAACCCGATGCAGCACCTCGCGGGGGCAGTTTGCCCTGCGTGACGGCCTGATCCGTTAGCTTGTATGCCAGTCGGATAGCCTCCTGTATGGTAGCCAGTCTTGCAGTGGTGACCATGCTCTGTATTTCTGGAAGTGGACCATCGATGTACCTCTCAACCCGTTTGGAAGCCGGGTTGATCATAGTAGGGCACAGAGTGGCCAACTCGTGAGAACGAGTTATGTAGGCTTCGATTTCAGAACCTACCATCTTCAGGTTCCAAAATTCGGTTTCCAGTTTTTGTACTTCATCTCTTGAACATTACTCATCTTTCAGCAAGTTCTTGAATTCTTCCCATGTCGTTGCATTTGCAGCTTCAACACCCAACATCTGAACTTGTGTGTTCCACCAGCTCAGAGCAGCACCATCCATTGTGCCAGCAGCATATTTCACCTTATTCTCAGCAGGGCAGTTGCAGATTTCAAACACCGACTCTAGCTTTTCGAACCAACGGAGCAGTCCCACTGCTCCCTCAGTTCCCCTGAATGGATTAGGTTTGCAGTCCATAAAGGACTTGTAGGTGCAAGCTGGTTGTCCGATGGGATTCCGTTGTAGAGGTGTTGGCTTGCCAACGCTGCGGTAACACTCTGATTGATTAGTGCCGCCAATTCTACAGGCGTCATGGAGATGTTACCTCTCCCGCGACCACGTCCTCTTCTAGACATTCTTTAAATTACCATATACATAAGTAAGTAATTATCCAACCAGATATCAAAATCCAAAGCTATCAGTCGTATGAAAATAATCTCTTTTGTCTTGGAATGAAAAGGAAGGGAAGTCCAAGAATTTAAAGTAACAGACAAACTAGAGGATCAGTTCGAATCCAAGGGATTAAAACACACGTCATGGTTTGAATTTCATCCGAATTCGAGGTAAGAGTGAGCATTCATACAAGTAGATTTGAAAGATAGTTTCCACATCAATAGCCATGTTCTATGAAAATCGAAAATTTCTTGCTCACGGTGTAGAAACGATGACTTATACCAACTACAATGTTACCACCAGACCAAATTCACCGGACTTAGCATGCACGACAAATTATAATTACATGTGCACCCGTAATGGTAATTTGCTTTGTATGATCACCCCCGGTTCCTCCTATCAGGCTAACGTATCTTGTCAAGTACAGTGGTCATCAACGATAGAAGTACCGATTATGTAAGTATTATATCGGGGTCGATCAATCAAAGTATACGAAAGGATCAGTAAGGTTCAGGAAATTCATAAGTAACCCCTCCCGTGACTCACAGCAACTCGGAGCCACCATCCCTGTAGTCGTAAGCTCCCAGGGATATGTTAAAGCAAAAGTTCTCAGGCAACCAAATTTAGTAAGTACAGCTTAGTAATCTATGTGTGTGTAACTAATGCAAATCCAGCTATAGTCTAAAATGCAATGCAAATGAGATGCAAGGTTCATTTTAGTTCGCTATAACTAGTGCTCTGATACCAATCTGTCACACCCTTAATTTCCATAAACGGGGTTTTACCGTCAGGCGTGTGATATAACCAGGATCTCAGATAAGCATCAGTTACACCAAACAACTCAACAATTACAAATCATATAAGTTGCTTAGTAATAATGAAATAAACCAACTTGTATTTAAGTATTGCGGAAGCGAAAACAGGAAAACATTTAACAACGGTTTTGGAACACGCAAACACGCGCCCAATCCAATTTATGTAAAGTACATGAAATTAAATCTTGAAAACAGTTTGGGATGAATGTGGAATGACATGCAGTGGATGCTGTGCTCCTAAACGTGCCACATCAATGTCCTGAGAGAAAACATAAAAAAGTCAGTACAAGACTGGTGAGTTCACAGGTTTATCAGAAAACAGTAAGTATCAGTAATGAAATTCCCTAATTTAGTAATCAAAGCATATAATGGGTAGCTAGCCCATAACAATCACTATGTGTATGAAGTCGCGACCGAGCTGACATGTAATCAATAGTAATAATGTAGGCCCGACTGTGGTTTCCCCATCACAACACTGTAAAACAGGCTAATCGTTCACCCGTTTGACCTCCAGTCAAGCTAGCGCGACTAGCCCGGGCGGGGTATGTCAATCCCAGTAGATCTACTAACAATCACCTCGCTATTTGCATATTAACGGTCCGAAGGGCAAAGTATAACACCATAGTATCATGTATATGCAGTATCATAAAAACCCAATGTAATGTAACGTTTATGAAAGCAGCATGTTTCTCCCCCTCCAAAGAGAGTATAAAGTAAAAGTGGGACTGTAAACTCATCTTGATTGATGAGATTTAAATTCGAACGTGATAGATTAGACACCACGGTTTCCTTATGAGTAATCTACGAAACGGTGTCTCGAGTGAGAATAATAATAATAATATAAGAATTGGGAATAGATAAGGGTTTCCATTGGAAGTAGGTATTGAATGAAATAACTTATTTAGTTTGAGTGTCTTGAAATAAATAAACGAATTTATTGAAAGTGATTATGTTTAGAATTTAATAGAAATAAATGTATTAATAAGCGTAACCGTTTGATTTATTGTTAAAGTGTAGGAAAAATAAATAACTAATTATATGATTAACGTTCAAATAAGAATTAGGGTTTTGATAGAATTATGAGTTTTGTTTAAGTAATTAAATTATAAAATAAATATCATATTTTTAATCCATTAGATGAATTATTAAGTGTTTTAGAAATGAATTTAGATATAATGATGAAGTTCAAAATGTAATTAAGTCTGCATGATTAACGAAGAACAATTACGAAAAATATTAATCTAAACCGTCCGTTAAAGTATATATTATAAAAAAACAGTATTTGTAAATAATTTGATAAAACTTTAATATAATCCAGAAAATTATCTGGTGCCCAAAATATATTTAAAGTTTACAAAAGTTATTTTTATATTTATTAAAAATTTTCTAAAATAAATATATGGCTGAAAAAGCCTTAAAAAATAAATGAGGGTGCCCGGGGTCGAACCCAGGACCTCATGGATTGCAAGGGAGTGGGGAACCAGTGAACCAAGGCATACAGCCGCGGTATTCTCTGGTTCCAAGAGATTTTAAACATCAACAAAAGAAACCCCCAATTCGACATGAACACTAGAACTGAAATCGATTCAATTGAACTGCAATTCAAAGTTGTTTATGAAATCAGGTTTAGAGCTTTGATTGCCCATGTGAAACCGAGTATGTATGTATGTTCTCTTACCTGGATTGAAGATTAGATTGATGGAATCGGGTTAGAAACAAGCCGCGACCACGTTGAGGTCGATTGTGGGTCAAATGATGATGATAATCAAATTAAGCTTGTGTGAAGCTTTAGATGGTGCACTAGACCTAAAGCCCTCTATCAATTTCGGTTAGTTTAGCTTAGAACATGGATTTCGATTAAGTTGCAGGTCCGCGACAATGGAGGTGATTAAATGGCTATGTTAGTGTGTTTTCGGATGAAATTGGGAATGGTAATCGATTAGAGACAGATATAAGATCGTTTATGTTCAATTATTTAGATTATCATTGGTGTTAGTGCGTGATCGTGGCAAGGGAATCAACCGAAAGTAGGGCGGTTCTAGATCGCACTGAACGATTGTAATTTTAAATTGTTGTGGGACATAAGTTCGAATCATCCACGCAAGTGTGTTGGGAGTGTTTAATCGGGTTGAAATCGCGTTAATTGGGGGTGTTTGGTCTCGCCGGAATGTGGCCGGAGATGGTGGCCGGAGGGGAGAAGGTCGACGGGGATGGGGGTTGGGTTTTAAAAATATACTTTGGCCCCCTGTAGTTTGTTTTGTTTATTATTTCATGTTTAAAGTTTTATAATCAAGTTTTAAATCTTACACTTTTAACCCAAAACTTTTAGGGTTTAGTTTTTAATAATAAATTTTATTATTATTATTATTATTATTATTATTATTAACATTATTATTATTATATATATTATTAATATGTTATACTAATGTTTAATTTTAGGTCAACTTAATTATAATTATATACTAATAATAATTAAGATTTTGAACTGATAATAATGTCGAATAACGTTGACAGATAGTAATGATAATGGAACAGTCGAAACAGTGTTAACCTAAAATATACGGGTTGTCACAATTTTAGATTCTGATATTAATACAATATTATCCGCAAAAAGCATGCACCACGGGGCTGACTGTTGTATAGATTTGGTCATCTCATCCAACACTACTGTGAAGAGAAATGAGCTCAATGCAGATCCTTGGTGGAGTCCCACTTCCACTGAGAAGGTGTCTGTGTCTCCTACCGGTGCTCGCACACACGTTTTTGCCCCGTCATACATATCCTTAATTATTTTGATATACCTCTCTAGTACCCTTCTAATTCGTAGACTTTCCCAGATTAGTTGTCGCGGAACACTGTCATATGCCTTTTCTAGGTCGATAAATACCATATGGAGGTCCCTTTTCTTTTCTCTATATTTCTCCATTAATCGCCTTACGACGTGTATGGCTTCTGTTGTAGAGCGTCCTAACATAAATCCAAATTGGTTTATCGCTATCTGAGTTTCCCGTCTAATTTCTCCATTTCTCCATTAATCGACTGATGATATTTAGATATTTTACATAATTTATTATTCATGTCTAACATACCAATATGTACAACAACTCAAGTATTACCAGCGCATATAATTACATATATTTAAATCAATCGTTTTTTGATTCTCAAGATAAAAATTAATTTTATAATAATCTGATATATGTATGTATGTATGCATGCATGCATTTAGTAAAAATAGCCGCTTAAAGATTAAATGTTATGACATGTGTGACATGAGTAGGCAATGAATGACAAAGGATAAGAGGGTCGTGTATCAATTACGGTCACACTTGGATCCCTTACGTATATGACACCCCGCACCAACCAATGTTTTCTTTTTTATATATACATACTTTATATTTATTTATATATCATCCATATTAATACTTGTCCTTTCCACCACTTTTATTCTATTTCAACACATTTGGTACAAGAATCGTATTCCAATTATGCAAACTTTTATACCACATTTCGGTTTATTTATCTATATACATGGGTAGCTTTATTAACACTAATTAAAATTTAAATTCACACGATAATGACTTTCGGTTTTGTTTTGTATATTGAGCTAAAGTAATTGCTTTTATATATAATACTAGCTTTATTAAACCCGTGTAATATACGGTTGAATAAATAAAATATTAAATTGAATAAAAATTATTAATTATAAAATGATAGACTAAAACATGATATGATTGAAATTATGTATAAGTAATAGTTATAAGTAATAAAACAATAAAATGATCTTTTTAATTTTTTTATTTTTCAAAGATAAATTAGACATTTTGTTTTAAAACAACATTATTTTTTTAAATTTCCTTAGTATAAATCCCTATTTTAATTATTTTTGTTTTATTAAAAAATTACTTAAAAACCAATTTTAAAATATTACGTAATAATTTTATTTTTTAGAGAAAATATTTTTAGAAAAAACTATCTTTATAGAAATAACACTAATAAAAATTTATCTTTCTTAATTTATTAAATACTAATTATAATATAAAAATAAATAGATAATATTATTAGTAATTAATGTGATTATTTAATAGGAGAGAGAAGCGGAAAAAATTTGATTATAATTAATGTAGTGCTGACACGTGCCATTAGATGATTTCAAAAAGTGACATGTGACAACCATAGTTAACCTTTTATTAGAGTAGTGAGATTATATATACAAACATGCATATTAATAATGTAGGTTGAGTTAAGAAAAAGCTCCTAAACGTCTAATAGTTTTCATTTAGCCGGAATTTAGTGGTTACCACTCTTAAAAGTTGTTTGGTAGCCTATTAATGGTTATTAAGAGACTATCTCTTAATGGTTTATAGTCTCTTAATGGATAAAATGTAACCCTAATATTAAATAGTTAAAAAGTATTATTAAGAGGTAGCCTCTTAACCATTCAGAATTGGGGTTACCTCTTAACCATTAATAGATTATGAACCATTAAAAAGTAAGCTTTTAATGACTATTAAAATACTATCAAACAACCCCTTACTATTCTTATCATATGTCATTTTACATTACTTATCGTTGTCTCCAATTTTTTTCACTGTAGAGACAACACCCTTACAAATTTTAGCAATTATCACATTCCAAATTAACAGTTACTTGACCGTTTCATAATGAAGAATTCAGGTGAACTTGAAATGATTGGTTTAAGGAGGAGACGGACCAATGCTTATATTGCTAAGCATATTATATTACACAAATGTTTCCATTATTCACTTTATTTAATTTTTTTTTAACGACTAAATTGGAATCACTCACGGATCACTGGAGTATCATCATGCCATCAGTGTTATCACGCGATCATATTCCACCACCAAGTCACCAATTCAGGAGGAAACTCATAATTATGAGAAAACCCCCTTTGTGAGATTCGAACCCATGACCTAATAGACCCTAAGTCTTATCCCACCACCAAAATGCCGCCGCATTCACTTTATTTAATTAATATCTCACTAGTGTAAACATACTTCTTTTGACCTAATATGATTCGAAGAATATCCTCTTAGGAAGATTCTTTTGAATTTTCTTTGACTAGTATGTTTTATGAAAACGAACTTATTAAAACTTTTAGAGTGCTTGTGATATTTTAAGTAAAATTTAGAACTAAATGCGTTTTACGTAAGCATACTCATCAGTGAATACCATCTCGTTTTAAAGTACAAATATATTGACGTAGTTGATTTGTCATTTTACAAATTTCATGGTCTTGTGAGTACCTATAGAACTAATGACAAAATACTCTTTTGTAACAACTGAAAACCTTAAAACTGATCATAAAGATTTCGCTGAGAGTCAAGTGCAATCGATGAACTAAAAACGGATGAGATGATGAAATACAATCGATCAATAAAAATCATTGATTATGTTGCATACTGTTAACACATGAAGTGCAACAGTTACAACTAATTGAAGAACTAAAAACATGAACTTATCAGTTGCAACTATTGACGTTGTGTCCCTTCCTCATTACTACTGATATTGCTATCTATTACGTTGTGTCTCTTCCTCATTGCTACTGATATTGCAATCAAAGCTCGTTAAGAATGTTTCTTGTCACTATAAGTGATGTTAGCAACATAGAACGCATACTCCTTTTATATCCTCTTTCATGCATCCATTGTAATTAATAATAGAGAGAGAATGTGTGTGAAGTCAATGTTTGTTCATAGTGATTTAGAGAGAAATTATTGTTCGACGGGGAGCCAATTTGTAATCCATTTCTTATGTTGATAGAGTTAATCTATGATGTTGTATGGTTTTTAATACGTTTGTTAGTTCTAATTGATTTGATAATGTATTTCTTTGCCCCTGCGAATTATCTCTCTGATCATCAAATCAATTCGCTAAAAATAACCTAGATACCAACAAACTTGCATCATATAATCACAAGGTGCTAAAGGATAAATTTTTTGTTGACTTGAAGGTATCGCCCACTTGGTAAAGTGACCGCAATAACAAGAATTCATTTATCTTATCATTTGGTCTATTGAGTATTAAAACTAGCATAAGTTTATCAGTTGCAACCACATGTATTGAGTTATGTTTTTTTGGAAATTAAGTAAGCATGAAAGTCAAGTTTGTACAATCGTATTGGTGATGACTTCTTGAATGCTTTGTTATTTGTGGTAGAGAAAATGAACTTGTCAATGTAAGAATGAAGATGCAATTAGGTGTTTCTAATAGATTAAAACATGAAGACTACTAATGTAATATGCACCTTTCTATATTAGAGGTTTCTAAACATCAACTCCCAAAGTTTACTTTGTATAAGATAAACGGGTCATAGTTTACACTTTGTAAGATTTGAATCTTTAATCTATAGTTTATCGATTTTATAAATTTCTAAACGCATGTTAGTGGGAAAATAAACAAAATGTGTAAATTAATATAAAAGAAAATTGTTAATCGTATTTATATTGTGGTAAATATTAGAAGATTTTATTGGGCTTTGGCATCGTCTTATCTCGTTGCGGAATCACCGGAAATACGTCATGAACGCCGCTTTACAACGGAAATTCAGCAGAATATTTTTATGCACGTGGAAGGGTCGGTGGCTCCATATATTTTTGTAACTATTTAATTTATTGAAGATTTTAATACAAATATATAAATAATGACTAGTTTTAGTAAACCCGTGTATTATACGGGTTGAATAAATATAATAAAATTTTACTTAATTATAAATGATATTCGAAGATAAGATATGATTTAAATTATGTAGGAGTAAAAACTATAAGTAATAAACAACTATATCAACTTTATATTTTTTTTAAAAAATTAAACTTTTTGTTTTAAAATTATAATTTTTATAAATATTCTTATTGTAACTCTCATGTTTTATTACTTTTGGTTATAAAGAATTTAAATTTTAAAAACACTAAATATAAAAATTCTATATTTTTAAATAAGTTTGAGGTTTTAGGAAAAAAATTTATTTCATAACAATTTGTTATTTTAGAAATAACATCAATAAGAAAATATATTTCTTAATTTATTAGAAAACCATTTTTAATTTTAAAAAAAACTTATATAATATTATTTGTAATTAAGTAATTATTTAATAGGAGAGAGAAACGGAAAAATTTTGTGAGAATAAATGTGATGTTACTACGTGTCCTTTATAGTTACATTTTTATTAAAGTAGAATAATAAATTATATTAAGAGCATGGTAATTGTATAAACAACCTAACTTTAAAATATTAAGAGAAATGATTTCTATTGTTTATACACCTATACTGTCACACTTCACAACACATATATTTTAATTACTAGCTTTAATAAACCCGTGTAATATACAGTTTTAATAAATAAAATATTAATATAATAAAATTTATTAATCATAAAACGATATTTTAAGATATGATATGAATTAAATTACGTATGTGAAATGACTATAACTAATATAACAGTGATATCAACTTTTAAAAAATTTATTTTTAACCTTTTTTTCCAAAAAGAAATAAACATTTTGTTATAAAACAAACTGTATAAAAATGTCATTTTTAAAAATTTTCTTTATATATCTCCCGAATTAATTATTTTGGTTTTAAAAATTTCATATTTTTAAAAAAGTTTTATGCTTTAGAAAAATTAATTATTTTATAAAAATTGTTTATTTAGAAATAACATTAAAAATAGATCTCTTTTTTAATTTATTAAATATAAAAAATATTAAATATATTATTAGTAATTAATGTAATTATTTAAGATAAGAGAGAGGCGGGAAAAATTTGATGAGTATGATTATGGTGCTGCCACATGATACTTCAAGTTACTCTTTTATTAGAGTAGGAAGATTTAATTACTAGCTTTACTAAACCCGTGTAATACACGGGTTTAATAAATAAATATTAATATAATAAATTTTATTAATCATAAAATGATATTCTAAGATATGATGTGAATGAAATTACGTATGAGAAATGACTATAACTAATGTAACAGTGATATCAACTTTTTTAAATTTTATTTTTAACCTTTTTTTCCAAAAAGAAAATAAACATTTGGTTATACAACAACCGTATAAAAATATCATTTTAAAAATTTTCTTATTATATCTCCCAAATTAATTATTTTGGTTTTAAAAATTTCGTATTTTTAAAAAGTTTTATGCTTTAGAAAAAATTATTATTTTATAAAAAAATATTTATTTAGAAATAACATTAATAAATAGATTTCTTTTTAATTTGTTAAATATAAAAAATATTAAATAATATTATTAGCAATTAACGTAATTATTTAAGATGAAAGAGACCCAGAAAATTTTGATGAGGATGATTGTGATGCTGCCACATGGCACTTCAAGTTACTCTTTTGTTAGAGTAGGAAGATTTAAAAGTAATACTTCACAACACATATAGTTTAATTATTTAAAAGTAGCTATTTATTTTTCTTACTTTTAATTATCAAAGCTTGTAATTAGTTTCTATCATGCATATCAAAAAAGCAACCTTTTGGTTTTAATATTATTTAAATTAATTTAGTTATGTTAGAGTATTCACAGTAAGTAACCTATTTTAATGTGAGTGTATGCCATATAATATAAGGGATGGCTGTAAGTGACTGTGAGTGAAGTAGAGAGAAAATTATAGGGATTGTAACGTGATTCTCTATATTTAAGAAAACACGGTACAACCCCATAAATTTTTTAATATTTTTAAAAGTGGTTTTGAATGGAGGTGAGAAAAAATATAATGATAAAGATATTAAAAATATTATTTAATTGAAAGAGATAATAAAAATTAGTACTTTTAGTATAAATACAAGGATGGAGATGAGAAAGATAGTGTGAATATTGTATATGTCCTCCTTAATAACGTCAAAACCTACTCTTTGCTATTACACTTTTAGTAGTCGGTGATAAAATCAGTGGAAAATTGTGGTAATCTATACCATCTTAAAGTGGATAGTTTATATTATCTATATCGTGTATAATGAAAATGTTGGTGAATAACAATTTTTGGTTGAAAATCAAAGAGCAGACTCTAGACGTATAGTAAATTTGACATCAGTCGGACAAATATACGGTGTTATCTTTGAATAATCACAAATTTCTATCCCTTGCGTGTTTATTTGTGATGAGGGTTGATTCTAGGGGTGTTCAAAGTCGGATATCCGAAATTTCGGATATCCGAAAATTTCGGATAGTGAAAATCACTATCCGTATCCGTATCCGAAATTTCGGATATTCGAATTTCGGATATCCAAAATTTCGGATACGGATTCGGATAGTGATTCGGATATCCGAAATTCATTTTTTGTTTTTTTTATTTTTTATTTTTTACTTTTTTTATAATAATTAGACATATAATATTATAAAAATAATATAAAAACCAAATCATATCATAAAATTCATAATGTACACTAAAAAATCTCAATCTAAAGTAAAATCTATCTAAAATTAAAAAAAATAAAAAAAATATTTTTAGTTTTCGGATAATCGGATATCCGAATATCCGAAACTTTTGAAAATCACTATCCGAATCCGAATCCGAATTTTCGGATATCCGAATTTTCGGATATCCGAAAATCCGGATATTTCGGATTCGGATTTTCGGATTTTCGGATTTTCGGATCGGATTCTTGGATTCAGATATTTTTGAACACCCCTAGTTGATCCAATGGTAAAACTAGACTTAATTACACGGATGGTCCCCGTGGTATACACTTATTTTACTTTTGATCACTAACTCTCTAAAATTACAAGGATAGTCCAAAACTTTACGCAGACGTAACATTAATGGTCCCTGAGTTAGATGGACGTTAATTTTTCTGTTAACTTTTTATAAAATGAACATAACTTTACACAGACCTAACTTTTTAAAATTTAACAATTACTTAAAAGAAAAAGTTAACGTTCATCCAACTCAAGGACCATTAATGTTATGTTTGTACGAAGTTTTGAACCATCCTTGTAATTTAGAGAGTTAGGGACTAGAAGTGAAATTGGAACATACCATAGGGACAACCCGCGTAATTAAGTCGTAAAACTATTTGGATAAAAGTAGTAAAGCTCCCCATTAAGGTTAATGGTTCGAGCTCTATCCTTAACGGGTGATGTAATTTAGTTGTGGTATAGAATTTAAAACTTAGGAATAGGTTAATAGGTGTATGAGTTGGTGTTTTAAAGAACTTGTTTATTTTGATTAAAGATATTCTCATGACTTGTAAAAATCCATAAAGAATTATAAAATTTGAACAATTTACTTGTTCATCTAGCTTCTTACAACATGCATCCCTTCTTTCCAATGAACCTAGTTATCATATATGGGTGTCATCTAAATGTTTCATATTCTATTTGATCATCTAACTATTGAAATTGTTATATAAGTCTCTCTCTCACACACACACACACAAATATACATACATATATATATATATTTATATTTATATATATATATATATATAGTTTGTTTTGTATAAATTTTTCTTATAATAAATATGTTCATCGACTAACATACCCATATAATTTTACAAAGAAAGGAAGGATAGTGTTTTTTCGTACCTAGTTTGGTATCGGATTTGCCTTTGAGTCCTTGTGTTTTAGTTCTTTTTTATTTGAGTCCCTTAATTTGTTAATCCATTTCATTCTTGTCCTTTTATGCAACTGTTGGTACACATGTCCCTAGTTCTAGTCTAGTGAGCTTCAATGTAATAGACTTTCATCTTGTAACACATATGTAATGTTGAATCTGTGTAATGAAAAACTCTTCTGTGAATGTTTATTGGTTGTTTAATGTTATCTCTATTAATATTATTTATTATTACACACTTATATGAATATGTTATATAGGTTTACAGTTGTTAGACATAGTTCTGAATCATTAAAGATTCAAGAATGTGTTTAACTAAATATTTTGATATAGTCGCACGACTGGACCATGCGAATGGGCCAATCGCAAATGGGCCAATCGCACGACTGAACCAGGTGATTGAGTCAATCGCACGATTGAGTCATAAGACTGACTCAGTCGTACGAATGAATCAATCGTATGACTCAGTTGCACGACTAAGCCAGTCGCTTGGCTTAGTCGTACGAATGAAAGCTGTAACCCATAAATACCACTTAATTCGTGAAAAAAACTCTTCGATAATTGACAACCCTAGCCGTCCCAGTTCGCACAGAGCGTCCCTTCCAACTTCATAGAACGTTTTAGATCATTCTTACTTCATTCCTAACGTATTCTAATTGTTAGGTTTGATCCGGTTAACGTTCTCCCTGATTGTATCGCTAATCAAATAGAATTCCGCGCGTTAGTACTCCGTCCGTACACGGTCCTAACAAGTGGTATCAGTGACAGTATCCCTAGACCCTCCAGGACGTTCGCCAGCCGTCCTAATACCCCTCTCCGTGGCTACGACACGGCTTCCTATTGTTCGTACCAGGGGCTCATAATCCGACTCTTCTTCCTCATCAGGCTGAAATCCCTGATGGAAACCAACACTCGCTGCTCCTCCTTGGGTCGATGATGGAGATGTCACGTCGGTAGTAGTGGCCCTAGATTGTGTGGGGCCAGTATCTCCACCATCATCGTCGTCATCATCTGAATCATCATCCGGAACCGCAATCAGCTCCTAGTCCGAATCACTATCATCGTGACGCCACTTTTTCCAAGCTGGCGCCACGTAATCCTCACGGGCCAAATGCCCAAACAATCTCCTCACCGGGGGCTTGACCTGCTTCCCCGGTATACCCTCATTCTCCCTAGTGTCATATCATCCATAACTTCCAACACGACTGCATCATCTTTCTCCTTAAGCACCTGGGGGAGTTTCTAATCAATAATCATCTGAATGAACCTTGGGTACATACAAAAACTCTCCTTCCCCTTGGCCTCGATGTTCTCCACCAAGTAGGTGAAGATCATCCTGGAGAAGCTGAAAGGATGGTTCAGCACCAGTACAGCGTATGCATTCTGCATCTGGTCTGACAACTCATCAAAACCACCCTTCCTTGATGCGATGCATCTAAGAAGTACATGTGCCAAGTATTTGAACTGGGGGCACAAGTTGCTCTTGTTGAGCATACTTGTGTTGATGTCCCCAGAATACTTAGCTCTTATGAAGCAGCCACAGACGGTAAGGGGATGTAATCTAGTGGGGCAATCTGCATCATCCCCAAACTCAAGAACCGTCCGTATATCTTCTTCAGTGATCTAAATGGCCTCCCCAAAAATCGAACTCCTGATAGTGTAGAGATCAGTAGACCGGTCTACAGCAGTGTTTTCCCAAAACGCCTGCTGTATCGATCGGTAAGGAGTTCAAGGCGCCGAGATTGCATGAAAGATCCTCTAGCGTCGTAAAAACGAGATGATCCCAAAAAACTCCGCAGAGTTGCGGGAAGTCAGGTTGAGATAAGCACAAATGTTGTGCTTAGAGCTCATAGGCCATCTGCTCGCCATCTGTGACACAAAGTAAATAAACGTTAGTACGTGTCAAAGTATTCCAGACTTGTTTCATGTAATTGAACATCTTGTTCAGTCGTGCGACTGAATTGAGAGATTGAATCTAGTCATGCGACTGAGCTGGACGACTGAGCTCTAGTCATGCGATTGAGCTCATTCGGGCGAATGAGTCAAGCGATTGGACTTAGTCGTGCGATTGCTCATGCATTTACCTCAGTCGTGCGATTGAGCTTAGACGCATGGTTCAGTCGTGCGATTGAACCATTCGTCTATCTCAGTCGTGCGAATGAGTCTAGTCTTCCTACTCAGTCGTGCGATTGGAGTTCATCAGTGTGTCCAGTCGCACTGACGGTTTATCCATTCAAATTTGATTTTTGAGCGATTCGTGATATTAAACGTTGAGGAATGGCTCATTAGGTTCGCATATGTCCGAATAAACACTTATTAACCTTAATTTGATCAATGGGCTTAGTTTTAGTGGTTTATTAGTCACTTTTTAGTCCGGTTACTGTTAGGTCACATTTTATATCCATTTGACGTGTTGGAACGGATTTTAGTGATACACCACATCGCGTAGTACCTGTATAATCAATACCAACGTTAGAGAGAAACAAACAAAGGTCAAAATTGATCAAATGGAATTTTGGCAGAGTAAGGGTTAGGTCGTACGAATGGAGGCGATTTGAAAAAATGGGGCGAATGAGACTGACTCACCCTCAATTTATACTAGGGCAGCCTTCAGTCGTGCGACTGAACCTAGTCGCACGATTGAGTCGTGCGACTGAGCTTCAGTTGTACGACTCGCCCATTCGGTCATCACCAGTCGTACGATTGAGGTTCATTCGTGCGACTGTCACAGTCTGTTACCTCCAATCGTGAGATTGGGATCATTCGTATGGTCCATTCATATGACTGGTCCATACTCATGGTCCAGTCGTGCAAATGGGTTTATTCGCATGGTCCATTCATACGACTGGTCCATACTCATGGTCCAGTTGTGCGAATGGGTCATTCGTATGAAATTTTGCCCTTTTGACTCATAAACTCTTATACCCTTATTTCAATAGATAAAACTTTTTGATCAATTTGATCATCTCAGACATGACCACTTTAAAATTAAAACAACATTTGATCACCTCAGATGTGATCCATTTATCCACCTGATCATCTCAGACATGATCCATTTACCCACCTGATCATCTCATACATGATCCATTTATCCACTTGATCATCTCAGACATGATCCATTTATCCACTTGATCATCTCAGACATGATCCATTTACCCTTTCAAAAACAATTGATTTTAGATTAAACGTTAAGTTCATATTGTGACATTTACTGCAATGAGTAGCATAGCACAGTCCGACACTGACACACTTTACAAATAAATTAAAAGACTAAACTAAGTAACAAATAAACATGTTTTTGTGATTTTCTTAGGGTTGGGTAGATCAGTCTATTAGCATTAACATCATTTTCAGGACAGATTCTTATGGAATCAGACAGGCATAAACTCAATTACTTGGAACTTTTTCTACATTTATTGAAATAGAAACTAGCATACTTACATATCACAGTATCTCATTCATCTGAGACTTCTAAATTCTAACTGGGAATCATGCTTGATCTGATACGTAACACACGTTGATTATCAACATCAGGCGGTGCATCCCCGATGATTGTTAGTATACTTGTCCACTTAAATCCATACACAGACTTTTGACACATATTGGTGATGTATTAGATTATATTATTTCAACCAACATTTGTGGATCCCATGCTTATATGGTAATCAACATTCCTCAGGAGATTTTTTAAGCGGTCTACGGGTATTTTGACAAGAACAGACTATTCTTAGAATTTTCAAAGAGAAGCCAAGCCTCAGGTCAGTGCCACTGCACAGCAGAGAGGCGGCAAACAACAGTGATTTCTATAATATCTAGGTTATTCTTATCCTCAGGTCAGTGCTATCGCACAGCAGAGAGGCACACAACCTATCTCCTTGTTAGAGCATTTCTTATTTTCTTTTGCACATAACGCACCAACAACATATGTTATCAGCTTGATTGCGCTTAATTTCAATTTTTCATGCTTTGCTCTTTTATGGTCATCCGCACACTTTTAATTGCGTTAATTTGCTCGTCATCCCTTATTGGAAATAACTGATTATGTTAACCAGTGATAAGATGGGAACCCATAGTCGGTTGAACAGATTATTTTAAATTGTGTTCACCAATGGTGTCTACTGGTTTATCGTGTTGGATCTACCGACACATCGTATAGTGAACTAGCACCTCCCTAGATCAACTTTCTCCGTGTAATTACAGTAACACCCAAGCGTACTATCATTTTCCATTTGTTAGACTTATAATTCTCTGACTAATGATTTTCTGTGATTTAATTAAGCTAAAATTGCAAAAATTTAAAAATCTTTTTGGTGTTCCAGGTAACTAGACGCCTGTGTACTATCATTTTCCATTTGTGTAGAATCACAGTCTTATCTTTGTTGTTTTTGGCCTTTAGCTTATCTGCCCTCCCCCCCTTTTTTTTAAGTAAATAAATACTGAAAGTAACTAATCTCCCCCTAAAATTGTAAAACAGAAATTTTTTTGTGTTTTTCGATTTTATAAGATAAGAAAATTAAAAAATAAAATAAAAAAACTGAACTAGTGTCGGACTATGCATCTGTGTCTTCATAGATAATATCACTTTTCTTTTTCACGCCGTTGACCTTTAACAGATAGAAAAATCTGGGTTTATCAAATGGTTTGGTGTAGAGGTCAGCGCGTTGAAAATCTGTGTTTATCTTAACCACATCAATTAATTGTCTTTCATAACAGTCGCGTATGAAGTGATACTTTATGCCGATGTGTTTAGTTTTAGGGTGTTGAACCGGATTTTTAGTTACAGCTATGGCAGCAGAGTTATCAACATAGATAGGGGTGTTAGAGAATTGCAAACCGTAGTCCCGCATTTGCTGTTGGATCCAGATAATTTGAGAACAGCAGCTTGCAGCAGCAACGTATTCAGCTTCACAGGTTGATAGGGCAACCGAGGTCTGCTTCTTGCATTGACATGTGACTAAACGCCTTACAAAAACTGACACCCTGCTGATGTAGACTTGAAATTCATCTTGCAGCCGCCGTAGTCTGAATCACTATACACCGTTAGCTCAAAGTCATCGTCATGAGGATACCACAACACCAGTGTTGGAGTACCCTTCAGATAACGAAAGATCCGTTTCACCCCGATCAGATGATTTACTTTCGGTTTTGCTTGATATCTGGAGCATAGACATGTGGCATACATGATATCTGGACGCGAGGTAGTGAGATACATGAGAGATCCGATCATCCCACGATACATAGTGGCATCCACCAGATCCCCATTTTCATCAAGAGCCACATCATGATATGTGGCGAGTGGAGTACCGGCAGCGGTGACATTTTCCATATCAAATCAACTAAGAATGTCTCCGACATACTTAGTCTGATGCAGAAAAATACCGGTAGGTGTCTGATCCACCTGTAATCCCAGGAAGAACTTCATTTCTCCCATGGCGCTCATTTCAAATTCTGCCTTCATCACAGATTCGAATTCTTTACACAGATCTTCGCTTCGTGAACCGAAGATAATGTCATCCACATAAATTTGAACCTTAAGTAAATCCCCATCTCTTTCTTTGATAAACAGCGTGCAGTCAATCACACCCCTGCGAAACCTGTGTTTCAGCAGATGGGTGGAGAGCTTTTCATACCAAGCTCGAGGAGCCTGATGTAGCCCATACAGAGCCTTGTCCAACTTGTAGACTCTGTCCCGACGGTAAGGATCTTCGAATCCCTCGGGTTGACTGACGTAGACCTCTTCACGGATTTCCCCATGAAGGAATGAACTCTTTACATCTAGTTGATAGACTTTGATCTTCATGTAAGATGCATAGGCTAGAAAGATGCGGATTGCTTCCATTCTAGCTACTGGTGCAAAGACTTCATTATAGTCGACTCCTTCGACTTGTCTGAAGCCTTGAACAACCAACCGTGCCTTGTTTCTGATAACGACACCTTGGTCATCCTTCTTGCAGCGTAGCACCCATTTGGTGCCTATCACTTTCACTCCTCTCGGCCGGTCAACAAGTGTCCACACTCCAAGCTTCTTGAACTGTAGCAGCTCTTCTTGTATAGCATTGACCCAGGCCTCATCCTTCAGGGCATCACTTACGTGTTTGGGTTCGACTTGAGATACAAAGCATTTGAATGCTCCATCATTCATGTAGCCCTTTTCCATAATCGCAGCGTAATCAGTAGTACAACTGATTTCTCATCTGCACACCGGAGTGTAAATCGCCAATAATAGCCTCCTACGGATGATTCATACTGATCCTAGTCACAGGTGTCGTAGGGACGACAACTTCAGTATCCAGATTTATGAAAGGAGGTTCAGTATCCGTAGTTCCTGATGCATGTTCAGCAGCTGATGAGCTTTCCTCTTGAACAACATTATGCTTAATGCCTGTCTTAGCTGCTTCTTCATCATCTGATGAGTCATCACTGTAACCTTCCGTATTTTCCTTAATTAAAAGTTAATCTCGTTAAATTCGGGTAGGGACTTTTTATGCCATTTGTGAACTTTGAGGGCTTGCTATGGTTGTTTAGTTAATTTAAAAGTTAATTTATTTAAACAATGATAATAAAAATAATAAAAAATAATAATAATAATAATAATATAATAATAATAATAATAATAATAATAATAATAACAATAATAATTTATAAAAGTTAAAAAAATTAATAGATTATAAAAATAATTAGAACTTAAAGTTTAATTAAGTTGAGGGGGTGTTTTATGACAAATTTAAAACTTTAAATAAAAGGTTTTTACATAAAATAACAAATACATAAACCACAGGGACCAAATTTTAATTAAATAAACCCAAACCATTCCCCCCTTTTCTCCCGTATTTCAGGCCGGGACTCCGGCCGAGCTCCAGCAATTTCCGGCGATCCCCAAATCGCCCATAATACTCGATTTTGAAGCCCAAAACCGTTTCAAATCGATTAGTGAACATGATTCGAACCCTTTAATGTGTTTTAATTGAAGTTAAAGCCGGTAGAAGGAACAATTGAACTCGAGTAACCGTCACCTTAAATCATAGAGCCGTTCAAGCAAATAAACCCAATAATAACTCAATTAATCGAACCTGAACGACCATCTATCTGTTCCTAAGCTATTACCGTTCTCAATTTCATCTGAAAAACCACACAAGCACCTCGTTCGATTCCCTCTAAACCGCGACCTGCAACCTTGTCAAAATCCAAACCCCGACCCATCTACGCCGAAATTGATAAGGCGCTTCTAGTCTAAATGGTAATCCGAAGATACCCACAAGTTTAATTTGATTATCATTGAAGATTTCTCATCCATTGTGTACCTACGGCTGCGGTGTAAGGCCCACCTTTCTTAGGGAAGCCTCATAGTTGGTCACTCACAGCAAAACATCGATTTAAAACAGTCATTTACTCATATGTGTATAAATATATATCGCAGCGGAAAATACTGTAAATTTCAATCCATTACAAATGAAATATAAACATTGTCTTTAATTCTTAAAAACTATTTAAAGTCCTCTTAATCATTTCTTCATCAGGGATGCCAGTCTTCTAGTGCCAAGAAGCTTCAGTCCCATGCTTCTATCCCATAGCTCTAAGCCTCACCTGTCAACTGATATGCATACAAAAGTCAGCTTCGCTGAGTGAATTCTAGGTTTACTTTGCTAAATAACTTTTGTAAAGGATATTAGCTTTATCAGTTGAAAATAATCATTATCCATCATAATATCAATACTCACAGGCTATCACTTTATCCATACTTTATCATTTCTTGTTATTTATTACTCTTCTTTATCCGTCAATTCTCTGTCATAATCGGTGCCTAGGCTCGCCAAGGACTTTACCGACACGGCAATTAAGTACTTACTGTCGTACTCGATCCGGCCATTATTGTCAAGCCAATTCAGGGCTTACAGACCTGCCTGTTCGAGCATTACTTTATCCACTTTATCCGGGTGAGGGCACAACGAATGCAACCCTCCTTTAGCCATTGCTTGCAAGTCTTTACTTTATCCTTACCTGCAGGACTTTACTTGCAAGACTTTACTTTATTCAGGTACACGTTATGGGCCCAATAACTTTTCTTTACGTTTCACTTTCATGTTTAAGTTATACATAATATAACACATCACATTACAAGGTAATTCATTTCTACTAGATCATATCACAATGAGGGAAACACACTATCAATTCATTATAAAACCCCATTCCCATATAAGATAGTATGTAAACTTTACTTTAAAAGAACTAATCATAAAAAGTATGTATCTTAGTATGCATACCGCCCCAAAACATTTAAAGCATGTATAAAATAGGGGATCTATAACTCACCTGAACTTGTCCAAGTAGTTTAAATTCTAAGTCACTTAAGCTCTAGCCTGAATACTCTAGCTGCACCAAAGTTAATATGCAAAAACGTCATTTTCTTCATAGTTTCGCCCGCAGTTTCACTGGTAGTTTCGCTGCCAGTTTCGCTACCAATTCGCTGGGCAGCACTTCTGCCAGTTTCGCTGGACAGATTCGCTGCCATGAGCTCCCAACTTTTGTTGGAATTTCTTAGTTTCACAATGTCTATAGGTCAGTCTAAGTACTTAGCGAACTTATCAGCAAAACAGTAGTTTCGCTGTAGCGAAACTGTAGTTTCGCTGTAGCGAAACTGTAGTTTCGCTAGAACCCCTTTAGTTTCGCTGAATAAATTAACAGCTTCGCTGGATAAAGGCTTAGTTTCGCTGGATTGGGGCCTAGTATCGCTGGATGAACAGAAACTAAAAACCAGCCCGTTTTTAACCCAAAATCTTAACTTTTTACGTCCAAATCCTTGGTTTACCTTCCATGAAACCAGATCTAACCTTTTTACACGTTTTCATACGTAAAAATTTGACCTTTATGTGTTTCTTTGAACTTTTCAAAACCCCAAAACCCTAGAATCCAGGTTTGATCTACAGAAGGCCTTAGAGGTTGATTCTTACCTTGTTTTGTTGCTCTTTCCTTAAGTTTTGATGCCCAATCAACCAGATCTTTACTCTTCCACGTTTGAATCTCTAAAACTTGAGTTTTCTTCCACTTTCTCTCTTTACTTTCTCTCTCTATGAATTTGGTGGCTAGGGTTGGAATGATGGAATGGATCTGATCATGCATGGTTTAAGGGCTGACTAAGGGCCCTTAAACCCATAAAACCTAGCCTATTAAGGATAATTTGGTCCATAGCCCACTAATTTACCCCTTTATTTCTTAAATTAACCCTTAAAAGCCCATTATTATTAAATAGCTTGTTTCGGGAAATTTCGGGCCGTTACAAGTCTCCCCCTTATTTAGGTTTTGTCCTCGAAACCTGCCTCGTCGTTAAATAGATCGGGGTATTGTCGTCTCATTTCCTCCTCGGATTCCCAGGTGGCATCCAACCCCTGTCGATGTTTCCATTGCACCTTGACTTGCTTGACTACTTTATTTCTCAATTGTTTCTCCTTCCGTCCAGTATAGCCACCGGTTGCTCTACATAGTTCAGCTTCTCGTCCACTTCGATGTCATCTAGAGGCACGACTACCTCGTCCGGCACTAAACATTTCCTCAAGTGCGATACATGAAAGGTAGGGTGAATCCCACTCATTCTTCTGGAAGGTCTAGCCTGTAAGCTACATCCCCAACTCGTGCTAGTACCTCAAATGGTCCGATAAACCTGGGACTCAGTTTCCCCTCTTCCTAAATCGGATAATCCCTTTCCATGGCGACACTTTTAACATTACCCTGTCACCCACGCTAAATTCTATTGGTCTCCTTCTTCTGTCGGCGTATGACTTCTGTCTATCCTTTGCAGCCTTCATATACGCCTTAATCTTCTCCAACTTTTCCGTGGTGGCTTCCATGACTTCCAAGCTCCCTAGTTCCTTCTGACTGACATCACCCCAACAAATAGGAGTTCTGCACCATCGACCGTACAATAACTCGTATGGGGGCATTTTAATACTGGCATGGTAGCTGTTGTTATAGGAGAACTCTGCTAGTGGCAAATGATCATCCCAGTTACTGCCGAATTTGATAACGCATGCCCGAAGCATATCTTCCAGTGTCTGGATCATTCTTTCCGATTGCCCATCGGTCTGCGGGTGGTATGCGGTACTCACATGCAACCTCGCGCCCATTTCTTCATTGAACTTTCTCCAAAACTTTGAGGTGAACCGCGTATCTCTATCCGAAACAATCGATACGGGCATACCATGCCGCGCCATAATTTCTCGGATAAATAGTTCAGCAAGCTTTTCTGAACTAATTGCTTCCTTGATTGGAAGGAAATGCGCACTCCTAGTCAGTCTATCAACTATCACCCATATCGCGCCGTGGCCTTTTGTCGTGCGTGGTAATTTAGTTATGAAGTCCATGGTAACATGTTCCCACTTCCATTCTGGTACTTTTAATGGCTGAACATAACCACAGGGTCTTTCGTGCTCAGCCTTCACTTGTAGGCACGTTAGACATTGGTTTACATAGGCAACCACATCTCTCCTCATCCCAGGCCACCAATAGTCTTTCTTCAAGTCGTGGTACATCTTATTTTCTCCTGGGTGTATTGAGTAGCGGGTCTTGTGCGCTTCATCCATAATCCTTTCTCGCAAGTCGCCATGCCTCGGAACCCATATCCTGCCGTGGAAGGTCTTAACACCCAAGGTGTTCTCTACCAATTCATCTACTTTTCCCACCATCCTTTCCTTCTTGATTTGTTGCTCTCTCAAAGCGTCCCTTTGAGCTCCGCTTATCAATCTCATAACATCTGGGGTCACTACTAGTTGGCACGCCTTCACCCGGATTGGTTCATATCCTTCCTTCCGGCTCAGGGCATCGGCTACTACATTTGCCTTACCCGGGTGATAATGTATCTCACAGTCGTAATCCTTTATCAGCTCCAACCACCTCCTCTGTCTCATATTGAGGTCTTTCTGCTTGAAGAAATATTTCAGACTTTTATGGTCGGTAAATATGGCGCACTTAGTTCCATACAAATAGTGTCTCCATATCTTCAATGCGAATACTACTGCGGCAAGTTCCAAATCATGAACCGGGTAATTAACCTCCGTGTTCTTTAGCTGTCTGGATGCGTAAGCTATAACCTTTCCTCTTTGCATCAACACACGGCCTAACCCGCAGTAAGAAGCATCAGAGTATACCGTCAGGTCTTCATCTCCTTCCGGTAGGGTTAGCACAGGAGCTTGGTTAGTCTATCCTTCAACTCCTGAAACGCATCTTCCTGTTCTTTTCCCCAGTCGAACACCACGTTCTTCCTTGTTAACCTTGTTAACGGGGAAGCTGTCTTCGAGAAATCTTTGATGAACCTTCTATAATATCCAGTCAATCCCAAGAAACTACGGATTTCGGATGGCGTCTTTGGGGACTTCCATTGCGTAACTGCCTCGACTTTTGCTGGATCAACCATAACTCCCTCGGAATTTATAATGTGCCCTAAAAACTATACCTCCCGCAGCCAGAAGGCACATTTAGAGAACTTCGCATACAGTCTCTCCCTTCGTAAGGTTTCTAACACCTCCTTGATATGACAAGCGTGGTCTCCTTCGTTCTTTGAGTATATCAGAATATCGTCAATGAAGACTATCACTGATCGGTCCAACATCGGCCGACACACGTGATTCATTAGGTCCATGAAGGCCGCAGGAGCATTGGTTAGCCCGAAAGACATAACCAGAAACTCATAGTGGCCATAGCGCGTTCGGAAGGCCGTCTTTGGGATATCTTGCTCCCTTACCTTCAGTTGATGATATCCGGATCGGAGACCTGTTCGGGAGAACCAGCTTGCCCCTTGTAATTGATCAAACAGATCATCTATCCGGGGTAGAGGGTATCGATTCTTTACGGTCAGCTTATTCAACTCCCTATAATCTACACACATCCTCATGCTGCCATCCTTCTTCTTTACAAACAACACAGGAGCACCCCATGGAGAAATGCTGGGCCTAATGAATCCCTTGTCAAGGAGTTCTTGCAGTTGTGACATGAGCTCCTTCATCTCGGACGGAGCTAGGCGGTAGGGTGCTTTGGCAATGGGTTGGGCTCCTGACAGCAAGTCAATCTGAAACTCTATCTCTCTATCTGGTGGTACTCTGGGCAGATCCTCCGGGAATACGTCGGGAAAGTCCCGCACCACTGGTACATCGGACAACTCTTTCGCTTTATCTTTAACATCCTTGACATACGCTAGATAAGCTCCGCACCCTCGCCTCATACATTTCTCCGCCTTGATCATGGAAATGATCCTTGGAACCTTACAATCGTTATCACCGTAGATCGTAACCGGACTACCATCTGGAGCCGTTAATCGGATCATCTTTTGTTGGCATACTATGTTAGCATCGTGAGCAGCTAACCAATCCATCCCTAGTACGACATCGAACCCTCCTAAGGGCATGGCAAACAATTGTGCGGGGAAGTAATGACCTCCTAGTTTAATGTAGCAATCCTCTATCATTCTGACTATTCTAATGGACTTACCATCGGCTGTTTCTACTTCGAAGGCATCATCTATTTCCTTAGTTTGGACATCTAGTGTAGCACAGAAGGGTATAGATACAAAACTCTTACTGGCACCACTATCAAACAATATGGAGGCACAAACATTATTGACAAGGAACGTACCTGACACTACGTCCGGGTCTTTCCTTGCCTCCTTCTTGTTCATGGTGAAAGCCCTTGCCTTGACCTTGGGCTTTCCATCATCCCCTTTGTCATTATCCTTGCTTGTTCCCGAGTTTCCTGGCTTAACTTTCTTGCAATCCCTGCTGTAGTGCCCCGTCTTATGGCAGTTAAAGCACTCGTTCACTTCCGGGCACTCTCTAGCCATGTGACCCGTTTTCCCGCACCGGTAGCACCCAGGGCTACCCATTCGGCACTCTCCGGGATGCCTCCTCCCACACTTTCCACATTCCTTAACTTCCCCAAACCCCTTCACAATCGCTTGTTTTGCATCCACTCTTGCTTTCTTGCCTCCCGGTTGGTAGTTACCACTTCCATACCTCTTCCCATTATTAATCCAAACTTTCCTCGTCTCACCCACCGTCACTGGCCTGCGGTGATCGTACAACCTTCCACTGAGGTCCACTGCTGACCTAAAAGTACTAGGTCGGGTAGTGACCATGTCCCTACAAATGTCCAGAGGCAACCCTTGTATGTACCTCTTGATCCTCTTGGATTCGGGAGTCACCAAGTCAGGCACCAGACGGGCCATTTCATTGAATTTCGTAGTGTATCCCTGATGTGTCATATTTCCAGCCTCCAAACTCACAAACTCTCGCTCAATCTTGTCAAGCTCTCTTTCTGGGCAATACTCCTCTATCACCAACCTCTTCATCTCCGGCCACTTCATCCTCTCAATAGCCTCTTCTCCGTAAGACTCAACAATATTATCCCACCAACACAGTGCTGGATCTAAAAGGGAATGGGAAGCAAATTTCACCTTTTGGCTTTCCCGGCACTCGCTGATCTTCAGTACGGCCTCCATTTCCCTGATCCAACGCTGGGCAGTAGCAGCGTTACCAGTGCCATCAAACGTTGGGGGCTTACACCTCTGAAAATCCCCGTAGTTGCACCCCTTCGCCCTCTCTTCCGCCTTGGAACCGTCATGGTTACCCAGACGATCTTCCTCGTCGTTCAACTCCTCAGTCTTGACCGCTCCTTTCTTGTCAACCTTCTCTGAAGCCGTACTCTTCTTACTGTCACCCTTAACCTGCTCCACAATTTCCGCAAGCAGAGCGGGCATCACTCCAGATAGGACCTGGTGCACCTCTTGGGCAATAGCTTCCTTTACTGTTTCCTTCAGTTTTGCCTGATCAGTGGTAGGCCCTCGACTCCCGTTTCTAAATCAACCTCCTCCTCCTTAACTGGTTTGTCAACCGGCTTCCTGGTTGACCTTCTGGTCGTTTTCGCAGTTTCACCTGCAGTTCTTTCGCCTTAAGAGGGGGCCTTCCCCTAGTGCTCCTCCGGGTAATCATAGTTGGAACTGCTTTCTTTGGTGCCATTCTTTCTACCTCCTATAAGATTCAGAATGTTAACATGGTCTTTCAAGGCAAGTTCAGTTCACGACAAGTTTTGTAAATTTTTAATAACAGTGGCCAGTTGTGATTAACTACTTACAGAACTTCTCGTACCCTAAACCTTCCTATCCTGAACCATACTAACACTAGAACCTACTATACCTATTCTATGCACGTATAAGTCAAATAAATTCAGATAGGCATCACAGATAACATTACCATACCTTACCTCGACTCTAACTTCAATAAGAAGGCACTACCCACTAGAATAAACCTATAACATATTCATTACCTCTCTGCATGGAGCTTCTTGGACTGGCATCCTTGACACTTGGTCCTATTATCTGTTTAAGTTTAGGTTTATAAAATAATTTTCCCAAATCTCTTAAACATTGGCTCTGATACCAACTTGTAAGGCCCACCTTTCTCAGGGAAGCCTCACAGTTGGTCACTCACAGCAAAACATCGATTTAAAACAGTCATTTACTCATATGTTTATAAATATATATTGCAGCGGAAAATACTGTAAATTTCAGTCAATTACAAATGAAATATAAACATTGTCTTTAATTCTTAAAAACTATTTAAAGTCCTCTTAATCATTTCTTCATCAGGGATGCCAGTCTTCTAGTGCCAAGAAGCTTCAGTCCCATGCTTCTATCCCATAGCTCTAACCCTCACCTGTCAACTGATATGCATACAAAAGTCAGCTTCGCTGAGTGAATTATAGGTTTACTTTGCTAAATAACTTTTGTAAAGGATATTAGCTTTATCAGTTGAAAATAATCATTATCCATCATAATATCAAAACACACAGGCTATCACTTTATCCATACTTTATCATTTCTTGTTATTTATTACTCTTCTTTATCCGTCAATTCTCTGTCACAATCGGTGCCTAGGCTCGCCTAGGACTTTACCGACACGCCAATTAAGGACTTACTGTCGTACTCGATCCGGCCATTATTGTCATGCCAATTCAGGGCTTACAGACCTGCCTGTTCGAGCATTACTTTATCCACTTTATCCGGGTGAGGGCACAACGAATGCAACCCTCCTTTAGCCATTGCTTGCAAGTCTTTACTTTATCCCTTGCCTACAGGACTTTACATGCAAGACTTTACTTTATCCAGGTACACGTTATGGGCCCAATAACTTTTCTTTACGTTTCACTTTCATGTTTAAGTTATACATAATATAACACATCACATTACAAGGTAATTCATTTCTACTAGATCATATCACAATGAGGGAAACACACTATCAATTCATTATAAACCCCATTCCCCATATAAGATAGTATGTAAAACTTTACTTTAAAAGAACTGATCATAAAAAGTATGTATCTTAGTATGCATACCGCCCCAAAACATTTAAAGCATGTATAAAATAAGGGATCTAGAACTCACCTGAACTTGTCCAAGTAGTTTAAATTCTAAGTCACTTAAGCTCTAGCCTGAATACTCTAGCTGCACCAAAGTTAATATGCAAAAACGTCATTTTCTCCATAGTTTCGCCCGCAGTTTCGCTGGCAGTTTCGCTACCAGTTTCGCTGGCAGTTTCGCTACCAGTTTCACTGGGCAGCACTTCTGCCAGTTTCGCTGGATAGATTCGCTGCCATGAGCGCCCAACTTTCGTTGGAATTTCTTAGTTTCGCAATGTCTATAGGTCAGTCTAAGTACTTAGCGAACTTATCAGCGAAACAGTAGTTTCGCTGTAGCGAAACTGTAGTTTCGCTGGAACCCCTTTAGTTTCGCTGAATAAATTAACAGTTTCGCGGGATAAAGGCTTAGTTTCGCTGGATCGGGCCTAGTTTCACTGGATGAACAGAAACTAAGAACCAGCCCGTTTTTAACCCAAAATCTTAACTTTTACGTCCAAATCCTTGGTTTACCTTCCATGAAACCAGATCTAACCTTTTTACACGTTTTCATACGTAAAAATTTGACCTTTATGTGTTTCTTTGAACTTTTCAAAACCCTAGAATCCGGGTTTGATCTACAGAAGGCCTTAGAGGTTGATTCTTACCTTGTTTTGTTGCTCTTTCCTTAAGTTTTGATGCGCCAATCAACCAGATCTTCACTCTTCCACCTTTGAATCTCCAAAACTTGAGTTTTCTTCCACTTTCTCTCTCTACTTTCTCTCTCTACGAATTTGGTGGCTAGGGTTGGAATGATGGAATGGATCTGATCATGCATGGTTTAAGGGCTGATTAAGGGCCCTTAAACCCATCAAACCTAGCCTATTAAGGCTAATTTGGTCCATAGCCCACTAATTTACCCCTTTATTTCTTAAATTAACCCTTAAAAGCCCATTATTATTAAATGGCTTGTTTCGGGAAATTTCGGGGCGTTACATGCGGCTTGTTCTTCGATTGTTCTTAACATCATCCCAAATCAAATCGGGTAATTAAACATTGATTTGAACTCGTTTATATTTGAGGAACAAAAGCCCTATGTTTTAGAACATTAACAACAATGTTTTGATCATCAATTTTGGTTCGAATCAATCTAGGGTTTATGAGATTTGGGGGTTTTTCTCTCTGTTTATGTTTTAAGATTTTAAAACCAGATTAAACCGCGGCCAAGGCCTTGGTTTATTGGTTCCCCACTCACATTTCAAGTTTGAGGTCCCGGATTCGAACCCGGGCACCCTCAACATATTTTTTAAGCCTTTGTAGCCTTTAAAAAATATGTAAAAAATTCTAAAAATTATAATAATAAGTTTTATAAACTTTCCTTATTTTAAATGTTACATAATTATTTTCTGTAAATTCATTTTATTTAAACACCTTAAATTTTTTATAAAATATTATATATAAATGTTATAAATAGTTATATTTATAAAAATGGACTCTTAATAATAATTTATTTGTGGACATCATATTATCTTTAATTATGGATTGATCATGATAATTGTAAAAAATTATATATATTTCATAATTTCATAAACTAGTTACAAATGTCATTTTGGGTTAATTCTTATAAAATGTACTTAAAATAATAGTTTAAATTAATAAACTATTATTGGTCCATAAGTTATTTCTAATTATTGTTTAATCATGTTATTTTCAAAGATTACAAAAATCTATTTACACTTTATATTTAAACTGTATCAAATATTATGAATATCTAATTTCTTTTCCCTATATTAAATTAGTTAAATGGCACCTTCTCTTCTATTGGACAAAATATATATAAGTACACAAACTTTATTTACAAAACCCTCTAAAATTCTAATACTCTAGTTCACGTTAAATCAATAGCTTTAATATTAATTTAAATCTTATAAATATATATACTTAGGTACCTTATGAAGAAATACGTTGTAATGTTGCTTATTATATTTCTTATTGATCGTCAATTACATATTTATTGACCAAGTGAGTATTTCCATGCCTATTTTTCTTATTTTCACACTTTGGGGTGAAACATGTTAACTTATATTATTGCACTTGTAAACATGTTTGAGACTTGTAAACTTTATGACAGTTCATCATATAAAGTTGTGGTTAGTTGAACTTTTGTGGTTACCATGTTATGGCGTTATATGTACAATCATTAACTATTGCAAGCCTAGCGAAGTCATAGATCTATGTGCCAGACAAGCCTGCTTGGTTAATCCAAGTACACTTAGCTAATCGATATAATTTTAGCGTTTGAGACTTGTAAAAATTTGTCGAGGTTTGATTGTTGCATTGTTCATAACATCCCTAATCACTTTATTCACTAACTTATGACTTGAATTGCCATCTTTTATATATTCTATGTATTGAAAACTATGGAATGCTCACCAACATTTTTATGTTGACCTTTTATTTTTAACATGTTTCAGGAATACCTCAATTATGTGTTCTACACTTTGAAGCTTATTACATCTAGGATTGGACCTAGAGATAAAATGGATGATCATGTTATTTGTAGCATTTGTACATGATGTATTCTTTGTTGAAACTTTTGCTTATAATGCTAATAATGAAACTTATGAATAATATATTTGGATTTAATAAATAGCGTTATGTGGCTGTGAACAATCGTAACCCTCATATCTCGATGTTTCCGCCGTCAAGGTTGGGGTGTGACAATCACTCTCGTCCTGATCAGCTGGTGAAGATTCCGATGAACCACTCGCAGGTGTTGTATCGCTAGTATCCAGATTCGGTATGTTTAGAACATCGTGCATCATCTGAGTAGCAATCTCTTTGTCTGAATCTATCTGAGGAAGGTTGAATGATTTGAAAAAGCCATCGTAGTCGAAGAACAACGATGGACCTTTTCCAGCAGGGGGATGGTGAATCGTTGAACGTCGACATTGCACCATACTTTGACCTGACCAGTTGAGTTGTTGTAAACTCGTTTATCTGGTATGCTGTATCCTAGAAAGATCCCCTGATCTACCTTTTCACTGAACTTGCCTGCCGAAGTTTTCTTCAGTAGCGTACATGGAGCTCCGAATGGTTCCAGATACTCCAAGTTAGGTTTAC
The DNA here is from genome assembly GCA_024085815.1 of Flaveria linearis. NCBI lineage: Eukaryota > Viridiplantae > Streptophyta > Magnoliopsida > Asterales > Asteraceae > Flaveria > Flaveria linearis. Next base: position 62,027,889 of record CM044007.1, on the reverse strand, counting down.
GTTTCTGAAGCAACTCATAGCAAGTCTTCCCATGCCTCTTGACAACTGACACACGATTAAGTGTGTAGCATGCGTTGGCAACAGCTTCATTCCAGAACTGCACTGGCAGCTTTGAATCTGCCAACATAGTCCTGGCAGTCTCGATCAAGCTCCTGTTCTTCCGCTCAGCAACTCCATTCATCTGTGGTGTGTATGCAGAGGTGAACTGATGAACAATTCCCTTTTCTTTGCAGAAAGCATCCATCCACTGATTCTTGAACTCTGTTCCATTGTCTGAACGAATCTTCCTAACCTTCAGCTTGTAGAGAGACTCCAGTGTGGTAACGAGCACCTTGAATGACTCAAAGATTTCTGACTTTGCTTTCAGAAACATCACCCAGGAGAACCGTGAGTAGTCATCTGTGACTACAAAGCAGTACCAGTCTCTGGCGATACTCTTCGTGCTGACAGGACCGAATAGATCCATATGCAATAGCTCCAGGGGCATCTCAATAGAATTGACGTGCTTGGTCTTGTGAGATTTCCTGGTCTGCTTTCCCTTCTTGCATGAGACACAAAAATCAGGAAGTTTGAAGTTCTTTACAGGAACTCCATCAACTAAGTTGTTATGAATCAGATGATTCATCTTCCTGTGATTAATATGTCCCATTCTCCTGTGCCATGAGATGGAATCCTTCTCTATAGCTTTAGACAAAAAGCATTGAATAGTAGACGTACTAGTAGAAGCATTAGACATATCTAGTATATACAGGTCATTATACCTAGATGCTGACATTAATACCTGCTCCTCTGGAATCTCCATCTCTTTCTTCAGAATGTAACACTTCCGATTGTCAAACATAACTTTGAAGCCCTTATCATATATCTGAGACACTGAAAGCAGATTGTTTTCCAATTGTTGAACGAAATTAACTTTATCAAACCTTACCTTTGCATTACCTACTTCTCCTTGTGCGGTAATGTATCCTCCTTTGTTTCCAGCAAAAGAAACGTGCCCCCTTTAATTTGTTTGACATTGTAAAGGAGAGACTGATTTCCTGTCATGTGCCTGGATGCTCCGCTATCTACTATCCATGTGTTGGTAGAAGCACTATAGCAGATAACCTGCACATAATAGAAAATAATTAGTTAAGGAGGGGGACCCAAGCCTTGACTGGCTTGGGTTTCCCCAGAGGCATCACACATCACGAACTTGAGCCACTGTCCTTTATCAGTAGGTGGGACCTCAATCTTCAACTTATCCATGCTTTAAGACACTTCAGGTGTTTTGGCTTTCCACAAACCATCCTTGTGAAAGGATTGTTTATGGTAAACCAATGACTGATTTATAGTTTGAACCTTAGGTTTAGTTTCAAAAACAGGTTTCACCTCAGGCATCACAGACTTACCAGTGATTTGTCTGTGTTGTCTGTGCCGTTGAGGAGAGGTAAAAGACCTAAAAGGTGTTTTAGAACTAACAGGAGTTTTTGATCTAACAGGAGTCTTAGATCTCTGTTTTGAAAACCATTTAACTTCATTGTCTAGTTAAATTTTAATGGGTGTCTGATAGCGTCGACAGTTTGAAGAGATGTGACCGCGTTGTCCACACGTATAGCATGATCTCCTTTCAATAGAACTAGGAGATCTCTTGTGGGGCGGTGAGTAAACTTCAGGTACTGACTTTTTGGTCTCACTCCTTTGATTTTCACCTTCCTTGACAAATTTTACTTGTTTAACGTTATGGGGTTTTTGTCTTTGAAGATGATTGTTATCTTGCTTAACTGGTTTAGTTTGAGTGGTTTTGGAAATCTTAGGTTGTGTGATAGCAGATTTTGAACCCAACCCAAGAGATTCTTGAACATTCTCTTCCACCCGGTTTTTAGTGATGGTTTTACCAGTTGTGTCTGATTTTGATGTTGTCTGATCAGCAGCCGGAGGAGCAGGTTTAACTGCTGTGTCCGGATCGCTGACCAGAGGAGTAGTCACCATATGGTCCTTTATTGGATTATTATTAATAGGACATTTTGTGGTATTCAAAAGGATCTCATGTGGTGGTGGCACAACCTTATAACGTAACCCTTCCCCATTGTTACGTTCCTTGACCAAGTTTTTCAAAATATGAGAAGAACTAGCTAGACTGTGGAGTTTTTGCTTTAAAGACTCATTTTCAACTTGCAAAACAGCTCTGTCCTTTTTAGTTTCCTCACTTGTCTTTAAATAAAACTTTATATCGTTTTCTTGGTTAAACGCGACAACCTCGGTTTTTTTAGTTGTTTCTTTAACGCTTCAATTTTCTCCTTATAGCTGCTCTCGTTTGTTTTAACACTCTATTTGCATCAGTGCACAATTTTAAGTCATTTACTAAGTTATCATTATGATCTAATAACCTAGCAAATTTCAGATCAATGCTTTCCTTAAATTTATCACATTCAACACAAGCATGTTTAATAAACAGATCATCCTTTGATTCTACCTGTGCAGATGTAGATGTTCCAGCCATGAAAGCATTTTGAGGTTCAGGTTGTGCTTCAGATTCAGCATTCAGGTCATTTTCAACAAGTTGATTAACAGCAGCTAAGGTCTCATCCACATCAGCAGTGTCAAGCTCGAATGAGTTCTCCCCCTCACTCGCGGAGTCGTCATTCAGATCTTCAACAGATGCAATGTTGGCTTCACCATTAGTTAGTACTCCGGCCCATCCTCCTTCCCCACAGGATCATCCCTCCCTCCTATTGGAGTGGAGGAACAACTCGCAACACTTAACAGAATGGTGCTGAAGCTGTTAGCTGCAGACGAGGAGAAGGCAGCTAGGCTTCATCAGCTTGAGGAGCAAAATGCTTCTCAAGCTCAGCATATTGCTCAGCAGGCTGAGCAGATCTCTTAACTCCAGGAGCAAAACATCCTGTCTACTCAGAAGATTGAGGAGTTGGAGTAAGCTAATAAGAAGATTTTGCTAAAGCTGAAGGGGTCGCAAGCTGAGCCACTGAAGATAGGGGAAGGAGAGGATGATGATGATGGTGATGATGACGAGGATGATGATGAAGAGGATGAAAGTGAGGATGATGATGCGGAGGGTGATGGCGAGGCTCGAGGCAAGGATGGTGATGACGATGAAGGGGATGCAGCTGCATCCGCCTCTGCTCCTGGTCAAGAGCAAAGGACTAAGAGGAAACAGGACCAGGGAGCATTATCGTCCGCCCCCTACCTCCCCATCTGCTGAAGATCCGGCTATGATTCAGGGCAAAAGTACAGATTAGATGTTTTATTATTCAACTTTTGTTCTTGAATCATCTTTCAATGTTTATGTAACCTATGTAAATGTTTAATGATTAATGTTTGATTATCTTGATTACTTACTAATGATTGTTATTCTATACGTCTAAATCAAGCAGATCCGGGATTTTAGTAAGATGAGCATGATGTTGCTCCCCTCCAACAGATCAAGTCTCAACTCACAATGATTCTTGATCTGCAGGGGATCGTCAGAAGGTCGGTGAGTTATACTCCTGAAGAAGGAGAAATAATTCACGACCTAACCGACGAGCAACTTGCTGAGATATTTTGACTGAATCCGGACGAGATTATAAAGGATGCTCCAACTTTTGATGATGCTGATGATGACGAGCTCAACGATGTTGAAGAAATAGAGATAGAAGACATCACTAATCAGCATTATCCGGAATATGCTGACCGAGAGGGCAATGTGTTTCCAGATTTGGTTAACACCCTCGGCAGTGATATTCTGGAGAAACTCAGTGAGAAGGAAAGGGGAGCTGAATCATCAACTAGCCAAGCCCAAGCCTCGGACGCTGATGTAGATACCCGAAAGGCTGAATGGGCGGCTTGCTTCGCTGAGGCCCGAGCCCAACGCGCTACAACAACTCAGAGTACCTACACCAATCTATACAAAGTCAAGAAGAACATGAAGGTGTAAGGAAGATCATTGCTTGGGCTCATTTTGATGACCTTGGAGTTTATGCAGTGAAAAGGGAGAGGGGACTTCAGATTCCCTCATGATCTGAAGACTCTCCTTGGGTTTGAGCTCAACCAGCTGGCACGCCTGAAGTTACTATATGCTGATCCGAAGAAAATGTCAGGCTGGTTTGAGGCTACCCTGAAAATGGAATACCGGATGAGATGGGTAAACTTCAGACCCCAGCAGGCTACGAGGTATATCCGTAGGTCTGAAGTGAGTCCCATCACTGGTCTACCAAAGATAGTCTTGAAGTGGCGCGCTCCGCGTACGATGTCCAGAATTCCATTGAGGGAGATGCCACAGGACTTTACACCACATTTTAAGTGGTGGTACTATGGCTGGCGCTCTGGAGAGGCCGTCATTGTTTTGGATAGGGAAGGTACGGTGGACACAATAAGGGTGTTCGACCCTATGTGGCTTATCAACTTGTCAGCATCAGATGTTTATACGCTATACAAGTGGCCATTATTTTTTGACACGCAGGATATAGTGCAAGCACTACAGTTTCAGCATATCATACGTCTATGCTTCGCACTCAATATCCATGCCGGGGTTTCGAAAGAAGAACAAGTGAAGAGATTTGAAGAGTTCAAGAAGGAAGTCAAAGTTTAGATAGAGCTAGGTCCAAGGGGGAGTTTTTTGGTACACATGTCCCTAGTTCTAGTCTAGTGAGCTTCAATGTAATAGACTTTCATCTTGTAACACATATGTAATGTTGAATCTGTGTAATGAAAAACTCTTCTGTGAATGTTTATTGGTTGTTTAATGTTATATCTATTAATATTATTTATTGTTGCACGCTTATATGAACATGTTATATAGGTTTACAGTTGTTATACATAGTTTTGAATCATTAAAGGTTCAAGAGTATGTTTAACTAAGTATTCTGATTCAGTCGCACGAATGGACGATGCGAATGGGCCAATCGCACGACTGAACCAGGTGATTGAGTCAATCGCACGATTGAGTCATAAGACTGACTCAGTCGTACGAATGAATCAATCGTATGACTCAGTCGCACGACTGAGCCAGTCGCTTGGCTCAGTCGTATGAATGAAAGCTGTAACCTATAAATACCACTTAATTCGTGAAAAAAAACACTTCGATAATTGACAACCCTAGCTGTCCCAGTTCGCACAGAGCGTCCCTTCCAACTTCATAGAACGTTTCAGATCATTCTTACTTCATTCTTAACGTATTCTAATCATTAGGTTTGATCTGGTTAACGTTCTCCCTGATTGGATCGCCAATCAAATAGAATTCCGCGCTATTTGATTCGGTTTCACGTAGAATCAGTTAGTACTCCGTCCGTACACGCTCCTAACAGCAACGCTGTTTGCTTTAAACATTAAAACCCCTCACGTGATCTGCACACGAGGGTTAATATCATCCTTTCTCATATCATCATCTCTTTATAACCTTATTTCTGATGGTAACACGATCAAAGTATTGAAAAAATACCCTAGTTTTAAAGTATTCGATGAATGTCACCAATGTCATTTGCTCTTGTGGGCCAACTACCGAGACTCAAACATCATGGTCTTACAAATCCAGGCCATTGTTTTCATTGTTGCGTTTTAGGGCGTGAGTTTGTTAGCTAGGTAGATCCAATCGTGTGTCCAGGAGCAATATGTATCATAGCTCGGTTGCTTGCATCAATGAACAAGCATGAGGCATTTGTAAAGAAGTGTCTCTAAAAACAAATATTAAAGTATGTGTAACCCTCGGCTTTAAAACCATGTTTAACGCATGAGAAAGAGAGAGATTCTGGATTGGGATAGTGATAAGAGATGATGATATTGTAGAATGTCCAAGAAGTATTGAACGAGAGCCGTGGCAAACCGTTACGGAAACCGGAAGCGAAACGAAGGGAAAAGCTGTCCAAAGTGACACAAACGTAGACTGAGCATATCTCAGGCTAGAAAAAGAGTTACGGAACCCATAATATATGAAAATGAGGTGTCTCAAGATGAGAAATCTGAAAACATTGTCCTTAGCGGACCATTAAGCTTCAGGTGACGGTCTGTGATGTATATTCTCTTAGGAGATGCGAATATTTCGTAATCCTAATGGGGTTTCATAGCGAACGGTTACCAAGGACCTACGTGAACAAAAGTCATATAAAACCCCCCCAAAAACTCCGGGTTAACCCATTTCAAACACATATCTCGGTTCTCTCTCTCTCTAAATGATCCAAACTCTCTCTCTATAAATTTTGGGCGTCTCGGGTGTTTGGGATGACGTACAAAGGTTGTATTTGAACTCTATACTATTTTTTTCTAGAAGTTGCGCTTAAGAACTCCCGGTTTTGTTAGTAAGACTCGTTGTCATCTCTAATACTTGATATTAGAGATGTGACGTTATTGAACTCCATTCCACTGTTGAATCGCTCAGTAGTGGATTTGTGATCATCCAAAGTTGATCAGGTACTATAGTTCTGTCATGGTAAGGTTCTAAACCTTGACATTGTACATTGTTTATTATTGGGTAAACTAGAGTTTCGAAAAGAACCAAAATGGTGTCTAGCGTGCTAGAATGCATCTTGTTAATACATGAAAGAAATTGTGTTTTGGTAAAATGATCTGTCACGGGACAAAGTCTGGTTTTAGTCTAAAATGGATCATGGGTTATCATGCCATGTCCATATGATTACCACTAGGTTTAAACAGGGAAAGGATATCGTGTTGTTGTAAATTTGGTTGGTTTGGTCGGGGGGATTGAACACGTGTGTGTAAACCCCAGCTCATCGACGTATGGTCGTCCAGTGCATACAGTTAGTAGTTGAATTGAGTTGGTGATACTCTGGCTCGAGGTCACCGACACGACCAGATCAGGTCGGTTTGTTTAGCTCAGGTTGGAAAAACCGAGGGGTGACGTGCTCTATTTTGAGGCGTAATGGACGTGGTAAGGCGTTTTAGGTTACACAACGTGCCATAAGCTCATAGGCCATTATTGTTTGTTGCAGGAAGCTCATTATGGTGAGTCTAAACATCCCCTTTTTACTTAATGTTTTGGGACTATATCCGAACTATGAAAATGATTTATCTAAAATGTTTTGATGTGTGGATGTAAATTAAATTGTTCATGGTGAGTTAGCATACAATAGCTTAGGTATGTCTACCGTTGGTCATTGTTAGTCACAGGCAAATCATTTATTGTGAGAGGATGGGTTCAGGTAGAACTGCTAATCACCTTGGGGCATATGTGCTCTTAGTGGTGTCACACCCCGACCAACAGTGGAATCATCGGGGTGGACGAATATGAATCGATTGTTCATAGCACATGGTAGTAAATGCGTTGAAATAATATTAAATGTTATTATCATTGAATATTACTAATCAATCAACACAAATAAAAATCTCAAGTAACCATAATGCAATTGTCTTTTATTTTATCCAAGTCCAAGTCCTAAGTGAGCATGAAGAAGTCCTCTAAACTACATTTCCTGAAATCATTTGAAAAAGTAACGAGTCAATTAACAAATTAGCCGGTGAGTAAAATATTGATTAGCATAATTATGTAGACACTATAAAGTTTTAATTCAATCTAGTTGTTATGGTCTTGAATGATAAGTCTTCCGCTATGTATAATATATGATACAACTAGTTGCACCCGTGGATTAGGGTATGATAGTATGCTTTGGTTTGAGCTGGGTGTTCTTTGTGTTCTATGTAATGATGTATTGATATGTTTCATTTGGATGTCTAGATAAAGTTAAGATGTGGAAGTATATTTTGGTGACTTTTGGATCCTTGTAACAGATTTTGTCTTTGTAATGTTCATGTTTCTGCAAGAAAGTAGTGTTTGTTTATAACTGAAGTTAGTAATCTTGCTTTATATTACTTCTATTGCTCTTTTAAACTGAGGTATGTTGTAGCAGTTGAACACTTTCATAACATGTCCTTGTATTGCTGGTATCTCTATTTATTTTTCATGTTCTCATGAACATCTCTCAAATAATATCTATACTCAGCACAAAAAAAACATTTAAGATTGCAGGTATGGGGCCCTAACATGATACATAAATAATGTAATTAATTAATATGCCACATGATATGAATGTTATTGTATAGATCCAAACAGAGAAGGTAAAGGTTTTATTATGATAAAATTCAAGATCTTACCTTTTGTATGTCAGATACGGATATAAAGCTTAAGTTATGTTACAGATCAAGATCTTGGCCTAAACACTCTAAGAACCAAGTCCATGAATTAGTTATCTTGCCCTTTATAATTACATATGCCAGAAGATATATTCCATTATTAGCATCCACTCCAACTACACTTAAAATCTGTCAACATAAAGGACATTTCATGAAAAAACCATCCAACTTTAAGATCTTTTTCCTAATACTTTGAATCCTTTCTTTAAGGTCCCAAATGGATATAAATTATCTTAAATTTCCTAGTTGGAGAAGTTGGATTAGATTATCTTTTTACTTCAATCTTCATAGTTGTCCCAGGGTTAGATCTCATATCCTGATGACAATAATCCTTTAGCAATCCATGGGGGTGTTTGGGATTGCTTTTAAAAAGACCTTTTTGACTTATTGACTTGTCAAATAAGTTAATAAGTTAGTATGGAGTGACTTATTAACTTATTTCTCTCACAACCATCAGATTACCAAACACTATAAAATGATTTTTTTAACTTTTTAAAAGTTAATAAGTTAAAAAGAAAGTAAAAAAAGCACTCCCAAACACCCACCATATTGTTTTGTGTAATCACCTTCAACTTTTTAACGGCCTTTATCTTTGGCCTGTAGGTTTATGTAATGAAACTTAGATCTGGTGCTTTTTTTGGATCTGATCTTGAAGTTCACTCAACAGCATTAAAGGGTTAGACTCTATAATCGGTTCAATTTCTCTTGCAATATAATTGACTATGTAAAGATTAACTTATTTAGTTTGGAGAAAAAGATGCTCATGGACCGAAGTTTTTACAACAAGTATATCATCTTCACTTACCTTAGAATAGTGTAAAACCCTAGGGAAAATAGGGACTGGGTGCTTTTTTCTTTTCTTCTTTAATTGTGACTCACCTTCTGGGTCCTCACTATCATTTTGTTCCTGCCCATTGTGCCCTTATCACAAACAAATTCAGGCATTGGTTCATGACACATAACTCTAAATCTTACTTGTCATTTTTCATAATAAGTAGTTATTTTGTGTTAAATGCATATGAGTTTATAAAAGATTTGATCTAGTCATTTTGTGTTATACTTTGACTAACATAAAACGGACATGGAACTCCATCACTTGATTCTCTCTTGCATCATTATCTTTACTTTCATCCTCATTCTGAACAATAGATATATATTCCACCATATCAATGTTATTTCTTCATCGATTATAAAGTCGGAGTCATCATATTCAGTTCCATGATCATCAGGTACGTCTTGTTGTTCAGGTTCTCCATTATCATCCAACACTTCTTGTTTTGTTTATGTACTTTGATGATCAACATATACCTCAATAATTTTATTAGTCTCGACATATTGACAAATGTTACTAACATCTACTTGATCTAACAAAGCATTATGACCATATTCCAAGTCCAATCCAAAATTCCTATAATTAAACTGAACTTCATCATCATCCGGATAACCTATGCTCTAAAATATTTGCTCTAACTTATAAATTCATAACCGTTTGCATTAACCATATCAATGCAGTTGATTCTGCCATTAACATAAGTTTTTCCTGACAAATGATGGAGTTTAATGGAAAAACATGTGGGATCTTATGCTGTGATGATAAAGAAACAACTTTTGCGAGTCATAGTTTTGAAATACACACTATCTTTGATCAAAATCGTTTTTGAAAGCACTTACAGCACAGTTTGAAATTATCAACATCATCTTGTGGTAGTGATCCAAGGTGCTCCCATTGATGAAATTCCATCATGTGTAGGTAGTGTTGAGCTATTACAATTGAAGAAAATCATTGTATTTGAATGATCGTGTACATATAGGGTTTAAGAGACTATGATGTAAGAAAGGATGATATTTTCTCTCCTGTGCAGGTCACGTGAGGGGTTTTAACGTTAAAACAGACAGAAGAAAATCATTGTATATGAACGATCGTGTACATATAGGGTTTAAGAGACTATGATGTAAGAAAGGATGATATTACCTTTCCTGTGAAGGTCACGTGAGAAGTTTTAACGTTAAAACAGACTGCGTTGCACAAAAGGACATGAATGACAACAAATTACCAAATTAAAGGACTCAAACAGTAAAAATTAAAACATAAGGACTCAACAAGCAAAACCGATACCAAACCAAGGATAAAAACACTTTATTCCAAAGAAGATATGATAGTACTTTTTTCTTTTGTTGATTTAAATTTATCAAACTATCAAGATTCAAGTAATAAAAACATTTTTTTTGTGTGTTCATAGTTTTTTTCCTGGAATAAGGGTTGCAGGATCGGATTTCGGTTGGTTTCTCTCTCAACTCACTCGTGAATCAACACTCGGCAAGCGGTCTATAAAGAGTGATCACAATATAACAAGTAACAAGCAGTAAGAAAATTAACACAACAAGTAATTTTCAAGGTACTTTTATATATTGCTTCTCAACTCAAAGGATTACAAGACGCTTGGACTCAAATCACTTACATAAAGAGTTACAGGGAGAAGATATATATAATACTACCTACAGCCGGGAATACTTTGATTCCAGCTGGACACCTCTAACCTTACATCTATACTACAAGACTCTAGGTGAGGTCTTTCAGACATTTTGCCTGAGAGTTGGTAGTCAGGACATGTCCCTGACTTACCTTGTCACCAACTAAAGTTGGTAACATGTACTATCATAAAAAGGTGAACAGTAGAATAAAGTATGGTCAACAACATGGCTCTTTAGGAAGATGCCATGCTGTATCAGAGGTCTGCAGCGGACTGTCAGGGACCATACTTTTATCTGCTGGACATAGCAATGTCTTCCGAAGGATAAAGTGCTTCGGAAGAACAACTTCTTCCGAGGGCACTTATACTTCGGAAGACTGCTTCTTCCGACGCTTGGAATCTTCTTTGTCTTCGGAAGCAGACTTTGTCTTCAGCTCTTCATCAGACTTTGTCTTCGGAAGCTTTCAGACTTTGTCTTCAGCTCTTCATTAGACTTTGTCTTCGGAAGCTGTTTTCAGCTGTTGTTCCTTAGACTCTCGGAAGATCTCTTGCTTGACTTCGGAAGCCCTTTGATGTAGTACCAAAAGTGACTATGAAGTGAATTTGGTTGCACCAGCCTTATCATGATCCAACAAACTCCCCCTAGGCTGATGCTACCAAAACTTCACTTCCCTCTTCTTCTCAAAGCTCTCAGCACCAAGGAAAGCAGGTGTTTATCAGTGTCTTCATTCTTTCCTGCTGTGATGCTGAGAATCTTGTACAAATCTTTGGTGGACAGAACCTCTACTCTGTCACCTTGGATTATGTGTACCCTCTGTTGTGGCCCTCTGAAAAGAGTTAGTTGATGGGAAGTATAGTCATATTCCCATCGAACTATTGGTTCCAATTCAGGACCTTCCACCATCTGTAGAAAGGCTGTGCCTTTGGTGGTTGATCTTTCCTTGTCTTCCACTCTTTTCAGCTTCAACTCTTCTTCAATCTTGGCTCTTCTATTTCGTTCAGCCAAGTGGAGACCGCTGATGTGATTTCTGATGTGTGCAGCAGTCTCAGAGTTGGAGGGATTGGAGAATGGCTTCTCTGCAAGCTCAGCAAGATCAAATCTGCTGAGATGCAGTAGAGAAGTGGCATTGAGCCTGTTGGTTTCACCATTCTCCCTTTCCACAACAAAGTTGTGAGAAGGTTCATCGAACCTCCACTGGATTATTGCATTTCTAGGTCCAGGAGATTGACCAGAAATCCTGTCCTCTTTCCTGGTATCCAGCAGAGTCACCAGTCTTCTTCTTAGTCTCTTCTCCTCAGCATTGAGGGTATCGGAGTTGAGACCAAGAAGTCTTGCAGCCTGGCCCAAGGTTTCTCTAGGCAATTCAAGAAATTTGCCTAGGGTGAGGGAGTTTGAAGAGTTATCAACATAGGTGATGTTGATAAGCTCTCCCTCACAGGAGATGCTGCTCAAAGTAGTACAGTTAATGAGCCTTGTCTTCAACTCCTTTATTTCTTCAAAGGAGAGATGTTGAGGAGGTTGAGGAGACTGTTGGTTGTTGTTGGGTAGGCTTAGGTTTAGTGGTTTGGGTTGAGTCTTGGGTTTTAGGATGGGTAGTTTGGGTGGTTGAGGTGATGTGGTAGGTTTGGGTATAGTTGTGGGTTGAGGGGTGAAGGTTTCATCAGTGGGTTCAGGTTTGATGGGAAAAGGGGTTGGTTCTGGTGTGGGTTGTGGCTGTGGTTGAGTGGCTAAGGTTGAGACTGTCCCCTGTACCCTCCTGTACATCTCCCTTCTCTTCCCCAAACGGATGTCAGCTTTGATTTCACTGACAATCCGCTGGAGTGTCCTTTCGGACATAGGTCCCACCTGCCTACCAGAGAAGCCATGTGCCCGGAGATAGTCCTTCATCCAGGCTTTGTCAGTTGACTTCTTGGTGGCAGTGACCTCCTTCTCTTCCTCCCTCTTCCTCTTCACCTTTAGCTTCTCCCTAGCAGCCTTCTTCCTTTCCTTCTCCATTTGATCCTGCTCTTTATTGTGGAGCAGCAGGATCATGTCATTGTCATGTGGAGACAGTTCAGGAAGACTGAAGCCTCTTGAGAGTAGGAATTTGATCCTCTCCTCTCTCAGCTTCAGGGCTGCCTCCCTCTGCTCTTGTTCTTCCCTCTCCAAGGCCAACCTGGCTTCCCTTTCTTGTTGTAGCCTGGTTGACCTCTCCAAAGTCACCAACTCCTCTAGTGATAGCAGGAGTATTTCCTCATTGACAGCTCCAAGACTGATGAGCTGGTCAATGAGTGCTGTTCTTCTCTTCAGGTTGATTTCTTCCTGATTGGCTGCAGCTGCCTTAGAGCTGGCAGCTAGCACCTTTTCAGTTGGAAACCTCCCTTTCTTTTTAGCCTTCTCAATCCTTTCCTCCTCCTGAAGCTCTTCCGCAGTCAGTTTTCTTTTGCCTTTGTCTTTGATGGTGCTTGACTGTGGTGGTTCTTGAATGGAGGGTTGTGATTGAGATAGAAGTTCAGCTGGTGCTTGGATTGGAGGAGTTTCAGAAGTGTCCTCCCTGCCCACCTCGGATGCTATGTCAGCAATGACATCTGTGATGGTCAGTTCCTCGGACATCTGAAACAAGCCTTCTGCAGCTTCTATTTCGGCTTCGGAAGATTTTTCTTGTTCTTCCGAGGCTTTCATATAGGCTTCGGAAGCTTCAGCTTGAGCTTCGGAAGATGAGACTGCTGCAAATTCTGTCCCATCTGTTTCAGTTGCTGGGCCATCAGTCCCCATTTCCCCTTCGAAGCTAATCTCAGGTTCCATGAATACCTTAGGTTGACCAACTTCTTCCACAGTGGTAGAAGGTGCAGTCAGTCTTTGAAGCTCCTCAGCCCCAAAGTATGCATGTGTGGTGTCGGGGCTGGGCTGTTCTAGGGATGATCTCAATACAAACTGTGTGAACAGTCTGTAGAGATCTTGAAGCATCCTTGAGTCAATCTCCAGAAAGGATTGAGATGACTCAGGTAGGGTAATGATTTGTGGGTGGAAATGAGTTGGGTCTGTGGTTCCATAGGTGTTTGTCTCTGAACTTTCTCCCCCTTTTTGGTAGCATCATCTTGAGAGCTAGATGAGCTAGAGGAAGAAGTCATTGAGACCTGGATTGGTACATGCCTAACAGACCTCTCCGTCTGTTTCTCAGCTAGTTTATCCTTGAGAGAGTTAATCTCAAGTTGCTGAGTGGCAGTCCTTGATTCTAAGATCTTCACCTGTGATTCCAGGTTGGAGACCTTAGAAAGCAAGTACTGAAGTGTTAGTTGCATACTTCCCTCATCTTCATGAGAAGAATCATGGGGAGATGAGATAACATACCTAGTATGCTCACTCTCACCACCAGATGTGGTTTCTTGGCACCCTGGTTTCCTCTGCTCAGAGTCATCTCTTTCAGAGATGTCAATGGGCAAAGTTGCCGTAGACTCAGTCCTAATGATGTTACCACTGTCCTGAGAGCTCAGTGAGAAACTCTGAGTAGTGGCAGCTGAGTCTACATGAGTCCCCTCCACATCAGTGGGACTCACCTCAGTAGCAGGCTTCTGATGGGGGCTAGAGACAAGGGATCCCTCTTGGCTCTGTTGATCTCTTAGTGGGTGTTGTAGATCAACTTCATGGCCATGGAGAGATGTAATCTCTTCATCAGTTCGGAGTAAAAGGTCAGTGAAAGAGAGGGTGGTTAATCCTACTGACCCGGGACCTTGATCAATGTCTACAGGCATTGAGCCTATGGTGGGGCTGTCCCTAGAAAGCTGCACAGGGGAGTGTAGAGACTCGTCCTGTGGGCTAAAGGCTTGTGGTTCGGGCTCAGGGGTTTGAGACTGAGGAGGCTCAAAACCCACATTGAGGTCAAATGTGAAGGATGGTGTGACCTCGGACTGAGTGGGAGCCCATGATTCCACTCTAGTCCTTTCGGTGTGAACAGGAGGAGCTTGTTCAATCAGAGTAGATTGAACAAGGGTTCGTTTGGGGCGTCTCTGATATGTAGATTTGATGGGTAAAGAAGGCTTTGGTATTGTGGTGGATGTTGCTGGTGTGGGTTCATCACCTGTGGGGATAACAGGGATGTCACCAGGAGCTATGCGCTCAGTCATCGCTGGAGGTAATGGAGTGTACCGTCCAGTGAAGTTGGTGGACATCTTCTTCAGGATTTTGAAGATGGTAGGCCTCATATGTGGAACAGGAAGAGCAGCTGCGCAGACAAGCTTGCTTGGTTCCATCTCACAGTTGATTATATGTTGAAGAAATCGGGGATACATGAAGAATGTATCTCTGCTCAGATTGGCGATTAGGTTATTCAACACAAATCGTGAGTAGTTGAATCTGAGGCCTCTCACCAACCCATGAACTAGGCATCCTAGTTCATATGGGATTTGATCCCAACCCCCTGATTTGTTGGAGAGGCAGTGCAGAACAATGTGCAGCAGGAACTTCCAATGGTAAGAGAAGTTGAACTTGTATACCGTGGATCTGCTGACATCGCCTCCATATCCCATGAGGATATAGGTGCCTTCCAAGTCTTCCTTGGGAAACTCAGTAGGAGCCCCATCATCGTGAAGCTCGAGATGCTCCCTGATGATCTGTTCATTGATGACCAACTCTTGGCCACAAACTCGGGTTCTCAGGACTCGAACCCCATTCAGTACTGCAGTTTCACCATTGCTCCAAAATTCTGACATATGGTTGGAGTATATGGTGGGGTTAACTGTTAGTGCAGTGAGATAGGTGGATTCGGTGAGAAAGGTGATGATTTGGGTGAAGTCGGCATCCCTTGACGAGTCAAGTAATGCGACTTGTTGTGCTGAGGGTTTAGCGCCATTGGAGAAAAGGTAAGCTTGAAATTTTGAGTGAGATTGAGGGTTTTACAGTGAAGGGAACAGTTAGGGCTGTAAAGTGGTAAAAGAAGATGAAATTGATAAGTCAAGATTATTTAAAAAGGGGTGAATAGTAGTATGATGGTGGTAATAGGGTAACTGTTTTGGGGTTACTGTGGGTGGTATGGTGGTTTACGGCGGAGAAATGATGTTGGCGGCAAGGATAATTTTAAATAATCTGACATTATCAACAAAATCTTTACTTTTTACAGAGTGGGGCCCAAAAGATATCCGTTACAAGTAAAATCTTAACTTCCGAAGGTAAAACATTTCCGAAGGTAATTTTCTTCTGAAGGCAATTTCTCTTCCGAAGCAGGATATTGTTTCCGAAGGTAAGATTGTCCTTTGAAGGAACTTTATCTTCCGAAGCAAGGCATTGCTTCCTAAGGTAAAGTTGTCTTTCCGAATGGAGAGTTGTATAAGTTTCGGAAGTAGATCTGATATAAAATCAATCGCTTCTTCCGAGACCAAAACTCTTCCGAGAAGAAAATTTCCATTGAGGAATTTGGCTTCGGAAGATATTCAAGAATATCTTCCGAGAGTTAGTTCCTCTTCGGAAGGAATTTACACTTGGAATAGTTTAAAGATCTTTTGTAACAGGGCTTAAATTGTATTGACACAAGACATTACTCATTTAAAAAGGTCTTCAAAAGAGGTAGTTATTCAATGTTTATCATCCCAATTGCTGATATGAGATACTTAAATCTTTGTTCATCAAATGCCTTTGTGAACAAATCAGCATATTGTTCATTTGAGTCAACTTTGATTAACTTTATCAGCTGTTTTTCATGAATATCTCTAATGAAATGATACCTGATATCAATGTGTTTTGTCTTGGAGTGCTTCACCGGATTCTCAGTAATGGAGATAGCACTGTTGTTGTCAATATGGATAGGAGTAGTCATGAAGTTGAACCCATAGTCTAACATCTGATTTTGAATCCATAGCAGTTGAGCACAGCAGCTAGCAGCAGCAATGTATTCAGCTTCAGCAGTTGATGTAGAGACACAGGATTGTTTCTTGCATTGCCATGAGATAATCCTTCCACCAAGAAATTGACATCCTCCTGATGTTGATTTCTTGTCAATGTTGCAGCCACCATAGTCACTGTCAGAGTATCCATAGAGATTGAAATCACTATTTCTTGGATACCAGAGACCTAGTTTAGGTGCTCCTTTGAGGTATCTGAGGATTCTCTTTGCAGCAGCTAGGTGAGACACCTTTGGAGCAGCCTGATATCTTGCACAAATGCATGTGGCAAACATGATATCTGGTCTACTTGCAGTAAGATACATCAGAGAACCAATAATTGCTCTATACTGATGTTGATCAGTATCCTCCCCCTCAAGGTCAGGGCAAAGATTATGGTTTCTGGGTATGGGTGTCTTGGCTGGTTTACAGTCCTTCATTTCAAATCTTTCTAAGATGTCTGAGACATACTTAGATTGACTTATGAAGAACCCTTCCTTCATCTGTTTCACCTGGATCCCAAGGAAAAAGTCCATTTTTCCCATGGAACTCATCTCAAACTTCTGCTTCATAATGCTTTCAAAGTCCTTGCACATTTGGTCGTTTGAAGAACCAAATATGATGTCATCAACATAGACTTGTACAAGCAAAATGTCTTCTCCACTCTTTCTGATGAAAAGAGTCTTGTCAATGGTACCTCTAGTGTATCCATTCTTCAGGAGAAACTGAGACAAGGTCTCATACCACAGCCTAGGTGCTTGGTGCAGCCCATATAGAGCTTTATCCAGTTTGCACACATAGTTGGGGTGCTGTGGGTCTTAAATCCTGGAGGTTGACACACATAGATTTCCCTATCTATATCCCCATATAGAAAAGCACACTTGACATCAAGTTGGTAGACTGTGAAGTTCTTGGATGCAGCATAAGCAAGGAAGATCCTAACTGCCTCAAGTCTTGCAACAGGTGCAAAGACATCAGTATAATGATTCCTTCCTCCTGGGTGTATCCTTGAACTACTAGTCTTGCCTTGTTCTTGATAATCAAGCCTCTATCATCTTTCTTGTTCCTGAATACCCATTTAGTGCCTATGGGTACTTGACCAGATGGTAGTAAGCATAGATTCCAGACCTTTTGTCTTCTGAATTGAAGCAGCTCCTCCTGCATCGATTCAACCCAACTACTATCTTTTAAGGCATCTTCTACCTTCTTTGGTTCCATCTGAGACAAGAAGCATGAGTACAAGCAGACATTCCCATGATGAGTCTGTCTTCTTGTTCTCACACCCTCAGAGACATCTCCTATGATGTTCTCAGTTGGATGAGTGTTGTGAATCCTAAGACGAGGAATCACTTCCAGTTGCAGAGATAAGTCCAAGTTAGACATATTCTGATCAGGAACTGGATCACTCTGTCCAACTGCTGTTTCAGAGTCATTCAATGAGGACTGATTGAATGATTGAGAAACATCATCAATGGTTGGTTGTGAAGTAGTATTAACAGTTGCCTGTTCCTTCAGAATACCACTTCCCTCAACCTGGTGTTGTAGTGGATCACCTGAGGAACTTTGAGGTTGATCAAGTGATTCACTTGTTGAAGCTTCACTATTTCTGGAGATAGTTACACTGTCAGATCTGTGAATAGTTGAAGCTTGTTGCCCTTCAGTTCTTGGAGAATTTGGAAGAGGTCTGGGAAGCTCATATAGTTGTCCTGCATCAGTTTGAGCACCTGTTCCAGCTGAAACATTCTCACAAGATGGTTTAGAATAGTTTGGAAACAATTCTAAATCAAAAATATACTCAGGTCCATTCCCCCTAACACAAGGAGTGTGCTCATTAACAACTATGTTGGATGACTCCTCAAATTGTTGATTCTTAATATTGTATACTCTATAAGCTTTGGAGCTAGAAGAGTATCCAATAAAGATAGCATCATCCGACTTCTCACAAACTTTGCCAAGTTGTCCTTTGTGTTAAGTATGGTACACCTGCAGCCAAAGGACCTTAGAAAGCCAATGAACGGTGGCCTCTTGTTCCATAACTCATAAGGGGTTTTTCCATGGGGCTTAACTACAAGAACCCTGTTCTGCACATAGCATGCAGTGCTGACTGCCTCTGCCCAGAATGTTAGAGGCAGCTTTGAATCAGCTAACATGGTCCGAGCAGCCTCAATAAGTGTCCTGTTCCTCCTCTCAGCAACACCATTTTGTTGAGGAGTTCTGGGAGCACTATATTGTCTGGCAATCCCTTTTGAGTCACAGAATGAGTCAAGAACGAAGTTCTTAAACTCAGTCCCTTGATCACTTCTAATAATCTTAACCTTGTGATCAATTTGATTTTCTATTTTAAGAATAAAAGATTTTAAAGTTTCAGCAGTTTCATCTTTACTTCTTAAAAAGAATACCCATGTAAATCTTGTAAAATCATCAACGATCACAAGGCAGTATGATTTCCTTCCAATGCTCATTATACTTGTGGGACCAAAAAGATCCATGTGCAATAAGTGTAATGGAGTAGTGATAGAGTTAACACATTTGGATTTATGAGATGATCTGTGTTGTTTCCCTTTCAGGCATGCAACACAGTTATCTTTACAGAAAAATTCCTTTTTAGGCAAACCATGTACCAAGTTATTTTTAGACAATTTATTCATTGTTTTAAAATTCACATGACACATGCGTTTATGCCATAGTGTTGACTCATCACTATCAGCTTTGGAAAGAAAGCATGATACTTCACCCATAGGAGAAGCCTTGTTCATATCTAGCTTGTACATATCCCCTTTCCTGGGAGATCTGAGAAGCACCAATTCCGGAGGAATTGTCATCCCTGGTCTGAGGATAATGCACTCATGTTCTGTGAAAAGCATTTGATGCTTCTGGTCACAGAATTGAGAAACACTTAACAGATTGTGTTCAAGCTGTTTGACAAAGTGAACTTTGTCAATGTTTATTCTGCCGTTGGATATACTTCCTCTGCCCGAAATATATCCTCCGGCCTCACCTCCAAATTGGACAGGCCCTCCATCAAAGTTCTGGAATTGTTGAAGGAGAGATCTGTTCCCTGTCATGTGCCTGGAGCATCCACTATCTACAATCCAGATGTTGTTGTTCTTGTCAAATGGATGTCCCTGCACATAAGATGAGATGGTTAGTTTTGTTTGGAAGCCCAAGCCTTACAGGTCTCGGGCTCTTCCAAAGATAGTGACATAATTGAACCGAAAGATATGCAATGGGGTTCAATAGAGGTCATTGTTGAAGAAGAGGTCTGGGCTGCAGCATCTTCCTTGATCTTCCAATCCATCCTTTGGTTGATCTTTGAAGATGAGCTTGTTGAAGCTTTTGCAGCATTGTCTTCTTCCGAAGCTTCTCTCTTTTCGGAAGAAGATTTCACCACCTTTTCTTCCGAAGTAGTCTTCTTCTGAGATGGTTTCAAGGGAGCCTTCTTGTTCTTCCGAACCTTAGAAGGTTTGGCTTCCGAAGCCATTTTCCCTTCGAAAGAAGCAGTTTCTTCCGAAAGCAACTTGGCTTCCGAGACCAACTTTCCCTTTTTCATCATTTGGACCTTTTGAAGTGGTCCAACTGAGAAGCCTTCTCTGACTACTTCTCTTCTAACATTATTTGCATAATGTGTGCTTGCTGGATTGTAGTAACAATCCTTAGCCATGTGGTTGTGCAGACCACACATTATGCATGCAATGTTAGTCTTCTGGGAACTTGCAGGTTGCTGTTTCTTTGGTTTCTTCTCTTCATCAGCAACTTTCCCTTTTAACTTCTGATTCTTCAGTAGGACAGGAGTGCTGGTACTACACTCCTTTCCTGAATCAGGAGTACCTACCACTTGAAATCCGGCAGAAATGAAAACACCCTTTTGCTTAGGGTCAAACTTAAGCTTGGACTCTGCAACCTTCTTAGCAGTCCTTCTAGCAGCTTTAGCTCTGCTTCTTCTTGCCTTGGTGGTCAGGATTTGGTCATCACAGGTGGAGATGGGTGTATCCTCCTGTTTCTCCCCTGTGGAGGCCACTATTTTTACTTCATCCTCTAGTTCCAATGGAGAAGGGTCAGCAGTTGGAACCTCTTGCTCTTCAGTACCACATCTAGGTAGTCTAATAGACTCATAAGAGTGTGGTGGAGCTATTTCACTGGTTCCCAACCCTTCTTTGTTTTGATAAAACATTTTGGAATGGGAGGTTGATGCAAGAATAGTTTGGAAGCTTTGCTCAGCAATAGCTTGCTTCCTGGCCTGAGCCTCAGCTGTGACTAACTGGGCTTGAACTTCAGAAAGTTTGGAGATCAGATCTTTGATTTGAGTCTTGTAGTTAGTCTTTTCATGTTTCAAAAGAGACACAGTTTTCTCTAACTCATCAATTTTCCTTTGATAGTCAGATTCAGCTCTTTTAAAGTCAGATTTTAGCACATTTAAAGACTCAACCTCAGATCTGATTTCCGAAATGTAATCCTTATACAATTTAACTTTAGCAATACAGGCAGCAGTACAAAGATGTTCATATACCTGATCATCATCTGTTCCGGCCATGAGTGCTTGAGCGGGAGTCACATCCTGTACCATGAAGCTCCAGTCAACTTCCTGAGCAACAGCAGCTGTTTCAGTTGACTTTTCTTCATGCTTGGGAGCAGTGGGATGTGTGGAGGCCTGTGGGGTTCCCGGGTTGTTCTTGGGAGCCTTGCATTCCCTAGCAAAGTGACCAAGTTGGTTGCAGTTGTAGCACCTTGCTTTGCTCTTATCAAACCCAAACTTGCTGTTGACTGGGTTTTGAGGGAATTGCCTTCCAGTTCTCTTGAAGAACTTCTTCGCTCTGTAAGTTAAAAGAGCCATCTGCTGGACAATGTCCATGTACTCCACATCATCTGGATTGAAGCACTCAAGATCATCAAAGCAGTATTGAAAATCACCAGAGTGTCCACTTCCAGAGACAAAGGCACAACTATCCTGAAAGGAGTTATGTTGAACCTTTTGAGACTTTGGAGTCTCAGGTAGAGTGATGAAGGGTCCAGTATGTGAGTTGTCAGGGTAGCATAGCAACTGATGTTGTGGTTCCATGCTTTCCCTTTCAACCACATGAAGGGCTGAACTCTGTTGGTTATTGGAGTGGTCAGAGGAGTTCTGCATGTTCATCTCCATCTGAAATGCACTTAGGATACCATACAACTCTGTGAGAGAAAGAGTCTTAAGGTCCGAAGTTCTCTTGATGACAACACAGTAGTGAGTCCATAACTTAGGAAGAGAAGACATGAACTTCCTAACTATGTCTCTGTTCTCAAGAGCTACTCCAATATCCGCCAGAGTATCTACTAGCTCAACATACCTGAAGTATTGTTGAGTCAAGGTCTCACCAGCCTTGAAAGTAAAGTTCTCAAACTGCTGCTTCAAGAGATCTTTCTTGTTCTCTTGAGTTTCCTTGGATCCCTCATACATCAGCTTCAAAGCTTCCCATAAATCT
Organism: Flaveria linearis; assembly: GCA_024085815.1. NCBI lineage: Eukaryota > Viridiplantae > Streptophyta > Magnoliopsida > Asterales > Asteraceae > Flaveria > Flaveria linearis. The sequence continues at coordinate 62,005,991 of CM044007.1, read as the reverse complement.
TTAGCTGTCTTGCACTTCTTGAAGCGTCTGTAGACGGAGTTGGGGAGAGCAGTTTGGAGACAAGTCATAGCCCTTTGATCTAGCTCTATTCTCTTCCTATCTTCCTCTGAGTAATCATCAACATCTTTTGGAATGATGCGATTACCAGTGGCAGATGTAGTGCTTGGTATGAAAGGACCATTGACAATGGAGTCCCACATCCTTGAATCTTGACACTTGATGAAGCCTTCCATCCTGATACACCATGTGTCAAAGTCTTCAGGGGTGATCATGGGGGACTTGGTCAAGGTACCAGTTTCCATATCAGCCTTGGAGAGAGCAGCCATTTGAGTGAGTGGATTGTGGTGAGGAGTGAAAAACAGGTTGATTAGGATGGTAAGATCTCACAATCAAGAGCCTGGAGCTCTGATACCAATTGCAGGATCGGATTTCGGTTGGTTTCTCTCTCAACTCACTCGTGAATCAACACTCGGCAAGCGGTCTATAAAGAGTTGATCACAATATAACAAGTAACAAGCAGTAAGAAAATTAACACAGCAAGTAATTTTCAAGGTACTTTTATATATTGCTTCTCAACTCAAAGGATTACAAGACGCTTGGACTCAAATCACTTACATAAAGAGTTACAGGGAGAAGATATATATAATACTACCTACAGCCGGGAATACTTTGATTCCAGCTGGACACCTCTAACCTTACATCTATACTACAAGACTCTAGGTGAGGTCTTTCAGACATTTTGCCTGAGAGTTGGTAGTCAGGACATGTCCCTGACTTACCTTGTCACCAACTAAAGTTGGTAACATGTACTATCATAAAAAGGTGAACAGTAGAATAAAGTATGGTCAACAACATGGCTCTTTAGGAAGATGCCATGCTGTATCAGAGGTCTGCAGCGGACTGTCAGGGACCATACTTTTATCTGCTGGACATAGCAATGTCTTCCGAAGGATAAAGTGCTTCGGAAGAACAACTTCTTCCGAGGGCACTTATACTTCGGAAGACTGCTTCTTCCGACGCTTGGAATCTTCTTTGTCTTCGGAAGCAGACTTTGTCTTCAGCTCTTTCATCAGACTTTGTCTTCGGAAGCTTTCAGACTTTGTCTTCAGCTCTTCATCAGACTTTGTCTTCGGAAGCTGTTTTCAGCTGTTGTTCCTTAGACTCTCGGAAGATCTCTTGCTTGACTTCGGAAGCCCTTTGATGTAGTACCAAAAGTGACTATGAAGTGAATTTGGTTGCACCAGCCTTATCATGATCCAACAAGGGTGGATACTAGGGTAACTAGTAAGATTAATATTTCATGACATTAAGTTCATGAGTTTAAATTGTGTAAAACAATCTCTTGTTTAAAATGTAAGGTAAGAGGACCTTGTGTAAAATAAGAGATAAGTCAAATCATAATAGAACTTACCAAACTCAAATAATATTCCTTTAGAGCACTCAAATGAGTTTGGTAAAACTTCCCTTATCTTCTTAGAGCATTCACATCCATTCTTTATTTTATCCTTATACTTACACTAAAAACAACTACTTTTTCTCTCTTCTTTCAATTAAATAATATTTTTCAATACCTTTATTATTATCTTTTCTCTCTCCTTCACTCACAACCACTTTTAAAATATTAAAAATTTATAAGGGTTGAACAGTGAATCTTCAAATTTACAGATAAACAGTAATATTTCATTCTCCTCCACTCACAACCACCCAAAACCATACCATATAATTTAAAAACTATACTCACATATTTTTACAGAATGGGATGTGAATGCTCTTATCTTTATATTTTAAGGTAAACACTTTTATATAATTTCTTATCGATATTTTCTAATAAAAACTAAAGAAAGTTCTTATATTTAATGAAAATTAAAGTAAACCCTTATATATTCAATAATGAGAAAAGAGATGTGGAAGGGTTATAAAAGATGAAAGAAAAATTAATAAAATAATAATTTTTATTAAATTATAAAATAAAAACAAGAAACTTACTGTGATTAACAAAAGTTTAAGAGAAAACTAGAAAATTATAAATTATTACCATTATGATTTTAACGGCCATTGTAATTTGTTTATACATGCATTTTTTTCTTTAGAAGGATTCTTTTGCCTAGCTTCTTAACAACATATAAAAGAAAACTATAATATATTATTCAATATAATATTAATTCAAATATTAATTGTTTTTAATACGACAGGCGAGGTATACATAATTGGCCGACAAATGATGAAACAAAAATATGTTGAGGGTAACAGCTCTTAATAGTCTCTTTAAGTGGTGGTTGTATACATGTGTCTTCTTTTTCATTGAGTTATATTTAATTCAATTAATTAACAGTAAAGTAATTTAATAACACGTGGTCGTAGTCTAGTAAAGCGATTACCATAATAATAAAGAATCTTTAATTTTAAAGAGTGGGTTGTTAGTAATACTACATTATTGTTTCCTAATCACAACATAATTAAAACCTTCATCATTTATTTTTACAAACAGTAGCTAAATAGTCATTGTCATAGCATAGTTTATATTAGAATATTATATAAATTCACATACACCTAACTCTACACCCTAATAAATACGTTATGCTTTTCTAATTTGTCTTTATGCTTAAAAAACAATAGTACATGTTATTAAAATGTTGCCCATTAACATACTCGGTATTTAAAATCAAGTTTGTTTGATTTTGACCAGGAGTATAAACTAGTCATGCCAGTTTGTATGTAAATTTATGATCGATTTGTTAGAATTTTGAATCGAGCTGAGCTTAACTTTTCCCGAGCTCAGCTTAAGCTCATATCATAACTCTTGTAATAAACAAGCTCAAGTTCAAATCACAAGCATAAATGAGCCTTTGGTTGGGTGATCAAATTGTTATTATTTTTGTTAATTTAGTTTTAGGTTGTACAGAAGAAAAGAAGATAAAAAGGTATGAAGCAAGACTTAAACCCATGACGTATGACCTTATGTATTATGGTGTAGGGGAAAATTAAGGGGTGCCTTTTATGTTGCATTGTCAAACATAATATGTATAATCTTTATTACACGATAAATTTTGATTGGTAAAACTACTCTATATTAATTGTAAATTGCAAATTGTATATCATTAAAATTAAAGCGAAAATAAAAAACCATCAAAACCAATAATTGTAATGTTAATAAACAATAATTAATATGATAATAGTTATTAGTTGATAATACTTTAACTTTAATAAATAAGGGGGTTAGGATGTCATTTTGTTATATTGATGGGTGATACACCTAAAGGTTTTTTTTTATTACTTTGGTTTTAGGTTGTAAAGAAAATGTAAAAGAAAAAGATTAAAAGATCCGCAAGTCTTGAACCTATTGGTTTATGTATGGAGGTGCAGAGGAAGAACCGCTTAGTTTTTTTAACGACATTTGAAACTACCCTTTAGCTTTTTATAACGATGTTTGAAATTACCCCAAATACTTGAGTGAATCTTTCTAAGACCGGATTTCAACTGTCCATGATGTTTAATGCCCGACACATCCAAAAACATTATCAAAAAGGAAACAAACCACTGTGAGAAAATCCTCTTGAGTTAAGTTTTAAACCTGAGATCTTCAAGATCGCAAGCTCTAACCATCACCTCCATGCTATTAGACCAGAAGGCCAGTGACGAAATACCAGTTAACTATGTTTGACTTTTTAATTATTGCCAAACAAATGTGTATAATCTCTATTACCCATGAGAAACAGTTTGATTGATATGGTTACTACTCATCAATCACACATTGTTATATGTAAAATGTTGTATATACAAAGCAATTCCATTTTAAATAAATTAGAAATAACATTTCATATATTCTTTTCAATTGCTATTTGCAACACTTAAAAGAAAAGAATAGGGTTTGAATATGTTATTTTTGTATTTCAGTTTGTTTTAAACAAATTTTGTTTAGCTTTTAAGGAAGATTTTACATGTACAAGTGTAAACTTTGAGTATAAACGAAGGCTAGATTATGAAACAAACAAGATTTTGTCTTTAGTATATCTATCTTTGAACTTATATCGCGCACAGTATATAGAGAATATTAAATCTATTTATGATATTTTCTAGGCAACTTTGCCATTTGTCTATTTTAAGAAATCTAATAATGTTATCTGACATCCACCTCAAGCTAAAGTATATACATTGATCATGTCTAGCTAGTTACATACATAGTTATTTTAATTTCCTAGCAATACTTTAGTGAAAACTTTTGCTTGTTGATTTTCACTTTTGACGTGAATTGTTGAGATTGTCCCATTTTCAAGTGAATGACAATTACCCTTAATGTGTTTAGTTTTTTCATAAAAAATTGAATTCTTAGCAATGTGAATACCAACGTCATTGTCCCATTATATGTTCAATAGCTTAGTTTGAGTAAACCCAATCTTGCTAAGCAAATCACATTACCCAAACTAGGTCACATTTGGTTTTTGCCATTTCTCGATATTTAGATTCTGTAATCGAATGTGATACCATATTTTGTTTCTTGCTCTTTCATAATATAATATTTCCTCAAACGAGAACGCAATACCTGATAGTGGACCTTCTACTCATATGATCTCCATTCTAATTAACATATGTAAATTCTTAGTATAATATGATGTTCATGACTTTGGTACACTTGTCATGAAAAGATTCACCATGCCTGTAGATATTTTTAGAATATACGTAGCCACATATAGCGTGATATCCTTGGAAATACATGAAAAGATTCACCATGCTTAATGAAAAGGCATTATCTTGGCGACCAGGCTTATGATGCTAAGATAGTTTAGTTTCTAAACAATCCTTCTATACTTCTCAATATTTTCAAAAGGGTCCAGTTCATAGTCCCCTTCATCCACTCTCAATTTTATGTTTCATATCATGGGGGCATCACATATCTTTACTTCAATCCAGCCTAAATCACCAAGTAAATCCAGACAATACTTTCCTTGTGATAAATAAATTCCCTTTTTGATATGATAGACTGTATTTTAAAAAAATATTTCAACAACTAAGATCTTTAATCAGCTTTCAAAAAATGTCTTTAACTGTTACGTCCCATGTTTATCACTCCCGGTTACTAATATATTCTCTACATAGACAACAAGTAAAATTCTTCCAAAAACACATGATGTAAAGAACACTAGTTGATTATAATCGCTCCTCCATAATCAAATCTTGTCACTACAATATTAAAATTTCCAAAACAAGCACAATAAGATTGCTTTAAATCATTAAAAGAGTCTTGTAATCTGCATACTTTCCAAGTCTTCCTTGGCAAGAGATCAAGATGGTTGCTCCAAAAAAATTTCTCAATCAAGTCTTCGTGTAGAAATGTCTTTTTAACATCCAATTGATGAAGTGATTAATTGCTGTATGTGGCCACTAATGATACAAATAAACAAACCAATGAAACCTTTACAACGAGATAAAAGGTTTGAAAATAATCAGTGCGATATGTCTATATGCAAAGTAGACCAATCTAGCTTTTAGTTGAACCATAGAAAACAAACGTTTATAGTAAATATCCACTTGAAGCCAATTTGAAGAGGTGAGTGAATCAATGTCTAAGTGTTATTACACTAAAATGCCTCCATTTCTTCAATCATAACAACCTTCCTTCCGTATTATGCTAAAGCAGCACCAACAGTTATAGGGTTAGAAACCGAATCTAAGTTTGGAAATAAAGATAAGAGGTTGAATATAGATGATTATAAGAAACAAACAAAGCAAAAAAGATACGTGAATGTTTGCTTACCTTTTTTATTAGCAATCGAGTGGCCACACAGTTACTCGTATAGACGGCATCTATCATTCAGTATTGTCGCCTTTGATATACTTAAAAAAGGGAGATTAGTTAGGCTGAAAATTGTAGAGAATCCACTGGTTCTTTGGTTATACAGGATTGATGTAACATTTGACCCATCTTGAAATGTAAACCCAAACCCTTTTAAAGCATTCACATCCCATTCTGTAAAAATATGTGAGTAGAGTTTTTAAATTATATGGTATGGTATTGGGTGGTTGTGAGAGGAGTAGAGAGAAAATATTACTGTTCATCTGTAAATTTAAAAATTCACTGTTCAACCCTTATAAATTTTTTAATATTTTTAAAAGTGGTTGTGAGTGAAGGAGCGAGAAAAGATAATAATAAAGGTATTGAAAAATATTATTTAATTGAAATGAGAGAGAAAGTGTAGTTATTTTTAATATAAGTATAAGAATAAAAATAAAGAATGAGATGTGAATGCTCTTAGCCAATCATGTAAATGGACTTCTTTATTTAGTCATTTTATTTCTTTTGATGTTTCAATTGCAATAAATATGTCATTATTTTAATTTACAATTATTTTATAATTTATAAAATAAATTTTTATAATTTTATAAGGTTTTTATTATCAATTATGAAATTTTAACTATTTAGTTAAAATAAAAAATTTCACAAAGTTTTACAAAATATGTAAAGTTTATAAAGTTCTATAAAATAATACTTAAGACTAATTATTAAATTAGGGTGTCTAATAAGTCAAAGGGCTGAAGGGTAATTCCCAAAATTGAATTTAAAAGTTTTACAAGAAAGTAATAATTACAAGGACCAAGTTTCAGTTTCTTTTAAAACAAACCAATCTTTTCAAAACCGGACAGGAAAATAAACCGGACGGCCTAGAGGTTCACTGGTCGGACTGGATTACGAACCGGATGACGTCAAAAATATTTAAAAAATATAAAAAATTCTAAATATTTATATTAACGAACCTGTGTTCCTTAATCCAAAACAACATCCAAAATACATACCATTCAAGTAAACATAGTCCAAACTAAAGAACCGGTGTTCCTTAATCCATATCCAATAATATTTTTCTATTAAAATTTAAAAAAAAATTCAAAAAACCGGTTCAACCCGGTTCGCCGGTTCCGGTCGGACTGGTCGACCGCACGAACCGGCCGGTTCAACAGAAACGGCCCAAAACCACCGAACCGAACCGGCTTCATCACCGGTTCCCGGTCGAACCGGTCGGACCGGCCGGTCCGGTCCGGTTTCGTAATCATTGAAACAAACCCAAACCCCCCATCGACTTTCCCCTTGCTCTGACCAACATTCCGGTCATCTTTGGCGAAGGCCATTTCATCCAAATCAACTAACATAAACCTAATTGAACTGTCCCAACACCCTAGCGTGGGTGATTTGAACTCATGACTCACTTTAACTCGAAAGATTTGTTTGTTAAGACCCATTTAAACTCGAAACCGCAATATCAATCATAATTTATTTGTTTCAACTCAAATTCAATCGAATTAAACTAATTGATTACCGTGAAACATTCTTGCAATCATTATAAATTCAAAATCACACTTTATGGTGATTAAAATCGTGTTAATACCCGGAGATTATGCTAAAACCCCAAAAACCAAAACTGAAACAAAATCATTCAAAACATACTAAATTGAAGCTAGATAATAGAAGGAAACCACTCGACTTGTATGACACACTAGTAAATCTCATATCGGTCATGGACATAAAAGATGATGGGTTCCTAAGTAATGTATGGCCTCTAATATCACAAATGCATTTTATGCACATTGGCCATGAATGAGAGTAAAACTTTACAGTTAAGTGTGCTCAGATGGTAGCAATCCAGGGATGGGTGACCTCCCTTGAAGGTTTTCCACCCAGCCAATCAAAAGCAAATGCAAGAGTTTCTTGTGAGCAAAGCGGATAATTTTGGTCGTATGAGGGACCGGGTATTACAAAATGCTATCAGAGCTACTCCTATGTTGTTCGGGATGGTTGGGCAAACCTCACCAAGGATGGTGAGTCCTTGGGCTCATCGAGGATGATGAGTTTAAGGGGTGATTGTGACATCCTTCGTAAATCCCACATTGACCCTTGACAAGAGAGATACTGGATTCATAAGTAATGTCCGCCTTTAATATCACCATCTTTTGGGCGCATTGGTTGTGGATAAAAGGAGAACTCTACATTTAAGTGTATTCAGGTGACAACAATCCTGGGATGGATGACCTCACTGCGAAGTTTTCACCCGGGCAACGAAATGCAAATCCGTGAGCCCCTCGTTGCAAACGTACAATATTTGTGGTATGATGGTCGAGTGTTACAACTCGGCCCCTTTAAACTTTTTAAAAACTCAATTTCATTCAAAACACATGCATACTACAGAGTCAATCGTTGTCCTTATCGAAAACATGGAACACTATCGAGACCAACTTTCTAGTCATTCTGATTTTCAAATGATAGAGGGTTTTGAATTATCTTTGTCTTACAATTCGATTATCATCACCAATTCGATTATCATTACCAATTCTATCTCAAACCAATCTCAACTCAGCAGCGAACCAATCTCAATTTCAGAAATAATTATTACAATATTACATTAATACAAAATTATTGTTGATAATTTAACTTTTTCAAAAAAATCATTATAATGTTATAAAAAATTATAAAATTAATTTACAAGTTTTAATATTTATAAAAATTACTTTAAATCAAACAGAAATTATTTCAAATCATTTTAAATCGATATTTTATAAATATTTTAAATAATTAATTATTATGATCAATCTATTAAATAATTAATCATTAAATTGATTATTTTATATTTCACATGTTAATATTTAAACTCTATTCAATATTATCATAAATTAAATAGTTAAATAATATTTAACAAATGATTTATCACTATTTTCAATATCAATTATTTAATCAATTTGTCTTATTTTATCAAAACATGTAATAAGTCAGTTAGACTAATTCACTCAAACTATTTGTCAAACCCTATCCCAATTGAAACCCTAATACATGTTTAGTTCTTAAATCATATAATTTTTCTAACTTAGACATTGTTCCTTAGGTAATCCGAGAGGAAACTTAAACATTGTTCCTTAGGTAGTCCAAGAGCAAACTTTGGTTTCTATTCTTATATTCTAGAATTAAAATCACTTACATCTATCAAATTAAGTATTCATAGCCTATTTTCATGTTTTATTATTTTAGAAAATCATGTGATATTTATTCAATCATTATTATTTGTTGATATTCAATTCAAAATTCAATGTTGTACATGCTATGTTATCACTTGCAAATATGTGCTAATAGTTAGATAAAGTAGATGGTAACACAATCATTAATTCATGCAACAACGGTAACATTGGTAAATTTATTGGTTTGATAAACTCACCCCATATGATTATTCGAGTAGTGATTGGAACCAGATTCATTCAATCAATCTTAAGGTTTTATCTGAGGACTGAGTCAATTTAGTCGTTAGGTTTAATTGTGTTTGGTTTGTCTTTCATGTTATGTTATTATTGTATTATAAGTCTTGACATTAACATGTAGATTGAATTGTTTCAATAATTTTAACCAATCTATATATGTATGTAAAACCTATGTTTACTGATGTTCTCTAAATTATACATACAAATCCTATCAAAACCATATCAATTATTCCTTAATATCTTCCTTAAAATGATGATTATGTACTTAAAATCGTTGAATTGTGTTTTCAGGTGTTAAAAAGGCAAGATGGACAAAAAACATATTTAACAAGAAATTGATGAAATCTGAGTTTTGGAATCCAAGCATGGGGTCGTGCCTCATTAAGCATGCCACCATGTCTTGCTTGCAAACACCCCCGTGATAAATTTGGCACACCCCCGTGTTTGGACATCTGACAGGACAAAAGTACTGTCCTCTAAAAGTAAGCACGGGGCCGAGCTCCATGAAGCACGGGGTCGTGCCCCACCTCAAACAAGGGGCAGTGCCCGATACCTCCTTCATGTACTAACCGACCAACTTTCATAAGCATTGTACTAGCACGGGGTCATGATTTCTAGGTACGGGGTCGTGCTTAAACAGTCCAGAAAGCCTATAAATAGAGGCCTAAGTTCACCATTTTGGCAAGCTTTTGGTGGGAGAGTTACTCTACAGAATTCTCTCGGGAATCAAGACTTAAAGATTATTTGGAGGCTCGGGAGGTGCATACAACACTTGGAAGAAGCTCGAGATTGTCTAAACATCATCCATTTTGGATCACAAGTTTGATTGTTCTATTTCACTGATGAATCCATATCTATCTTCTATGTTATCTGTTGTTATGCTCAAGCTCATTATGAGCTAAACTCTCATTATCATCCTAATTGGATGAAACTTATGTAATTTGTGATGAACTAATGGTGTGATTTATATTGTGTTAGTTTTATAGTGGTCTTGGGAAAACTTTTGATGGGTAGCATCTACATTTGAACGGGAAGTTATAAACTTATGATTTGTAATTGTGTATGTCATACACGGTTGAAAAACGTATGATCAACTTTTATTCGCGAAACCGGTCTTCATAACAAATCCATGGCTAATAAACTAGAAATGGTTATTAGAAATCATATCACCTTAACTTTCTGATCATTTACGAGTTTCCTTTTATTAGTCTGAGAAGTCTACAGTAATTGTTATGGGTTTTTTAAAATTAGTGATATGTTAGAAAGGAACTTGATCAACTCTCTTCTTAACATTAAGTTTTAAATCGTATGTCGAAAAGGTCATAACTTGATCAACTCTCTTCTTAACATTAAGTTTATAAACATAACTTGATCATTAAGTTATGTTTTTAGAAATCATATGTCGAAAAGGTCACAAAAGATTTACCTACATTACTAGGGCTTTGAACTAAGTTGTAAATCTCAACCTGACGTGGTTCTAGTCACTACGGAGCGGATAGACGAGAAATCACGCCAGCTCATATTTATAAACATTAACATATTTACTTTAATCAATATCTTTAATCACACCACCAATTCATCACAGTTACATAAGTGTAATCTAATTAGGATTCCAAAAGTTTCAATCTTGTTTTATTTTCATTGTTATTTCTAAAACCCTAAAAATCTTAATTACATCAATGCAACTCACCATTTTCTAAAACAAAAATCAATTCTAGTAGTCAATCATTAAGATTGTTGAGTAGGCTAGGTGTGTCCACGGATTGATACTGGGTTCTTACCATCACTATATTACCTCAGATAGGTACACTCCCCTTTTGTGTGTGTAGCTTATATTAGTACCCAATTAAAACATAATCTGTATAAAAAACCTTATCAAAATATATATTCTTTTCACACGCATCAAGTTTTTGGCGCCGTTTCCGGGGACACACAGCAATTTTGAAAGAAAATCTAAATTATTGACTATCTTGTTTATATCATGTTAATATATTTTTATTTAAATTTATTTTATTTTAGAAGATAGTTTGCCTTAGTTATTTAGTTTAGCCACATTTGCTCGAGTTATTTTAAGCCTTAGTTTGTTTATGTCTCCTTAAGTCAGTGTATGTTCGACTTGTCTAGTCCTGAACTTGTTTTGCCTCTTTTGAAACCCGAACGAATTTTCTGTCAAAGGTTACGTGAAATACCACGACAAACACCAACAATCATTGAAGAAGACATTTTTGAAGGTACACCATCCGAAGAAGACATAGCTAACCAAGACGAGGAAATGAAGATGACGCACTATGCCACACCGTCAATCGATAGTTACGAGTCTAGTGTTGTCCAACCAGCAATAAGGCCAACAATTTCAAGATTAAGTCTAGTATTATCCAACTTGTAGAAAACTCTGTTCAGTTTCATGGATTGCAAGACGAAGACCCTAATACTCACATCTCAAGATTCCTTCATATCTGTGCAACTTTCAAAATCAATAACAGTTCAGAGGATACTATTAGACTAAGACTTTTTCCATTTTCACTCATGGTCTAGCCATTGACTGGATTGATTCACTTCCTCCTGGTTCCATCACCATATGGACGGAAATGGCTAAACAATTCCTTCTGAAATACTTTCCATCCGATCGCACTGTCAAACTGAGAAGCAGCACACGAGCTTTCGCCAAGATGATGATGAATCATTACACACAGCATGGGAGAGATACAAAGGTATCCTTCGGAGATGCCCACATCATGGACTTGAACTATGGCTGCAATGTCAAACTTTTTATGATGCAATCAGTGAAGCACACAAACAAGCTGTAGACCAAAGTGCGGGAGGAGATTTCGGAAGTGTCACGCCAACAGAGGCATACCAAGCCCTAGAAAGAGCAGCTAAGAAGAGCTTTGATTATAATCCCCTAAGAAACAAACCCATTTCTAAAAGCATTCATCAAGTAGACTCTAAAACACTGATTACAGCTCAGTTAGAAGCCCTAACAAAATGATTCAAACAATTGCAAGCCAAACTGAAGAAAGCTCCAACACGATGCAATACATGCGAAAATTCACACAAGATCAACGAATGCCCAGAAGGCATGATGATGGTTGAAGATGTTGACTACGTAGGAGGTCCAAACAACTCATATAACAACTCCTCGAATTAGAGGAGCAACTCGAATTACAGAGAAGTTGGTAACAACCAAACATCATCTGGATTCAACCGTAGGCCACCTTACCAACAACAAAAACCACCATACCAAGGTCCAAGCATTAGTAACCAAGACCGTGGGGCATCATCAATGGAAGAATTATTACAATAATTTGATAACCACACAAGCCACAGATGAATACATCTGGAAATCTTATCAAAGAAATGAGGAGAGGTTCCAAAGAAACAAGGCTGACATCAAAAGCAACAAAGCATCATTACAAACCATTGAAAACCAAGTAGGTTAGATAGCACAACAACTATCTAAAAGACCCCAAGGTACTTTGCCTAGCAACACTATAACAAACCCTAATGGTCAAGTCAAAGCTAACACCACAAGGAGTGACAAAACCAATCAGGTTGATGCACGTACATTACAACCCATCCTTGAAGAAACAAAATCCGAAACTCCAGGTAATGCAAGTGACAAGCAAAAGCAACCTATTGTTGTTAAAGAACCAACCAAGAAATACGTACCACTGCCACCCTATGTTCCACCACCTCTGTATCCAGGTCATTTGAGACAACAATAAATGGAGGCACAATATGGCAAATTCCTAGGGTTGTTCAAGTAACTCCACATCAATCTGCCCTTGGTGGAAGACTTAGCCCAAATGCCAAATTATGCGAAGTTATTAAAGGGTGTGTTGTCAAACAAAAAGAAACTGGAAGAGTTATCACACGTAGTTTTAATGAGGAATGATTTACAGTTCTTCAAAACAGACTACCTCAAAAGATGACAGATCCAAGGAGCTTCACCATACCTTGCCTAATAGGAAATCTTTCTGTCAGCAACGCCTTAGCTGATTCAGGTGCTAGCATTAACCTTATGCCTTATGTGGTTTTCGAAAAGCTAAATTTAGGTGAACCTAGACCTACCCGTATGAGCATCCAGTTCTGCTGACCATTCTGTTAAATATCCGAGGGGCATCGTTAAAAATCTCTTAGTTAAAATCGACAAATTCATATTTCCTGTTGATTTTGTGATCCTTGACATGAATGAGGATAAGAATGTTCCTCTCATCCTAGGTCAACCTTTCTTAGCAACCGCTCGAGCCCTCATCGATGTTTTCACCGGAAAACTCATGCTCCAAGTGGATGAGGAGGAAGTAACATTCCTAATAGGACAATCCATGAAACATCCTCAACATCATGATGATTCACTCTACTACATTGATGTTTGTGATTCAATCATAAGCTATCATTTAAAGAACACTCTTCAAATTGCAGCTTGCAACACTCAATTAATAGAGGTCCAAACCATTGAACCCATCTGTGAGAATCAAATCATTCCATAACTAGAAGTTAATGAAACATCATCTTATCAAAAAGTATTTGAGATCATCGAACAAGAACTAGAACCTAAAGCCAAACCTTTTATCGAAGATCCTCCTGTTTTAGAGCTCAAAGAACTTCCGTCTCATCTTGAATACGCCTTTATTGAAAACACATCTCAACTTCCTGTAATAATCTCATTATCCTTGTCAAATGATAAGAAGAACAAGTAGCTCAATGTGCTTAAGGCACATAAACGATAAATTGCATGGAAATCAATGGACATCAATGGAATCAATCCATCTTTTTACACTCACAAAATAAAGATGGAGGAGAACTTCAAATCCGTCATTCAACCTCAAAGACGTTTAAATCCGAGCATACAAGAGATTGTGAAGAAAGAAGTAATCAAATTGCTAGATGCCGGTTTGATTTACCCTATTTCTGATTCGCCTTGGGTCAGTCCCGTCCAAGTTGTTCCAAAGAAAAGAGGAATGACTGTTGTAACTAACGAAAGGAATGAGCTTATTCCAACTCGTATGGTTACAGGATGGAGAGTTTGCATTGACTATCGCATACTCAATGACGCTACAAGGAAATATCACTTCCCTCTGTCTTTCATCGACCAAATGCTTGAGAGACTATCTGGAAAAATGTTCTATTGTTTTCTCGATGGTTTCTCAGGTTATTTCCAAATTCCTGTTGCTCCTGAAGATCAAGAGAAAATGACATTCACCTGTCCATATGACATATTTTCCTATCGGTGAATGCCTTTTGGATTGTGTAATGCCCTTGCTACATTTCAAAGATGCATAGTAACAATCTTTCATGACATGATCAAACACTCAGTGGAAGTTTTCATGGATGACTTCTCCATCTTTGGGAACTCATTTGAGCAATATCTTGAAAACCTGGAAAAGATATTGGTTAGATATGAAAATTCTAACCTTGTTTTGAATTTGAAAAAGTGCCACTTTATGGTTACTAAAGGAATAGTGTTAGGACATAAGATATCAAGAGCAGGGCTTGAGGTTGATCAAGCCAAAGTCTATGCTATTTCTAAACTTTCACATCCCACAACCATGAAAGAAATTAAAAGCTTCCTAGGTCATGCCGGATTCTATCTCTTTTCATCAAAGATTTCTCAAAAATCGCATGACCAGTGACTCAACTGCTTAAGAAAGATGCACAATTCGTATTTTCCAACAAATGCATTAGTGCATTCGATTTGCTAAAAGAGAGATTGGTCACCGCTCCAATCATGGTTTCCCCTTATTGGACGCTACCATTTAAACTCATGTGCGATGCAAACAATTTTACGGTAGGAGTCGTATTAGAACAAAGGAAAGACAAGCAATTCCACCAAATTCACTATGTGAGCAGAACCCTAAACGACACACCAGAAAACTATACCACCACCGAGAAAGAGCTTCTTGTGATAGTTTTCGCATTCGATAAATTACGCTCGTATCTAATCCTTTCCAAAACAATCGTTTACACCGATCATACAGCCCTTTATTATCTATTAAAAAAACAAGATGCAAAGCCAAGATTGATTCGTTAGATACTTCTGCTTCAATAATTCGACATTGAAATTTGTGATACGAAAGGAACAGAGAATCTGGCGGCCGATCATCTCTCGCATCTTGAAAATTCAAGACCTTCACAAACTAAGGAATTCAAAATAAATGATAATTTTCCTCATGAATTCCTTATGAACATCCAATCCTTAATCGATGAACATCCTTGGTTTGCCAATTTCGTGAATTACTTGGCAAGCGGAATCCTACTCAAATGAATGACTTATCTGACAGGATCTCAGCCTCTCGGTTGATCAATTAGATTATGTTTGCAGCGGATTTAGCACATTAATTAGCAATTAAAGCAAGAACATAAAAGATATTTCAAATTAAAGCATAAACATAGAGAGAGAAGAGTTCTGCGAAACAATAAATGTTCTATTGGTCGCACGTTTCGGCAATTAAAACTGTATGGTTACCCATCCTTTTATAGGCGGCAAAAGGATGGGGTGATGTCCTTTTCTGACATCACTGAATATTCAAATTACAACTGACAAAAACATAAAACTACTGAAGATGTCAACAACTGACATCCTCTTACAAAAGTTCCTAAGTGCTGACAAAAGTAAACTACTGAAATCCTACAACGACTGAAGAACAAACTCTTCAGTCGTTTATAACTACTGATACTATAACAACTGAGGAACATGCTCTTCAGTTGTACAACTACTGAAATGAAATAAACTACTGAAAAAGAAAAACCACCACAACAACTAAAGAAGACTTCTTCAGTTGTTGTGACAAACTCTGAGTCTTCAGTACTTGGTCTTCAGACTTGGCTTCAGATGATATAACAACTGATGACTTCAGTAGATATCATCAGTTGTTGTCTTCAGTCTTTGTCTTCAGACTTTGTGCTTCAGTAGAAGGTCTTCAGTTCTTCAGTTCTTCAGCTTTTGATTCTTCAGCACTTGTCTTCAGTACTTGAAGTCTTCAGTACTTGTAAGATCAGTACTTCAGACTTCAGTACTTGGTCTTCAGTACTTTGGAGTCTTCTTCAGCTGATATTCTTCAGTTCTTTGATCTTCATACTTTGTTCTTCAGACTTTGTCATAACAGTTGATGGAGCTAAGATGCTCTCGAGTCTGACATTCAAGCAAGAGAACACAATAGCTGATGGGAGTCTTCAGCAGTTGTTGCAGTGGCATGTGGGACTTAGAGGTTTTCCTGATCTTGGCTCATTGGTTCTTTTGGTCCAACAAACTCCCCCTGAACCAATGCAGCCAAAACCTCTAATTATTGGATGTCCCACTTATTGATGGCATAAAGATTGGTCTATTTCCTTCTAGATCAGATTAGAAGTTGACCCAGATAAGCACTGGCCAGAGAGGTAGTCTCAAGAGTTTGTTTGGCTAAGTATAGATGGGAGCTCTGTCTTGGGGAATTGGACACAGAGCTGTTGCCCCATCCATGAGATCTACCTCCCACGTACAAGCCGGTAGGATTCTCGACAGTAAGCCTGAAGAAAGATCATTTGTTCTTCTTTGGACAGGTCTTCAGGCTCACCTTCGAACAACCCCTCCCGACCGTACAGCTCTGAGATGAACTTGACCTGTCTTCCATTTTTGAGCTCAACTGTTGTGATTTGCCTGTATGCAAATTCATCAGGGTGTTTACCCTCCAACAACAGAGTGAGCTCATTCCTACGGAAATTCTCAAGCATCTTATAGACCAGACCCTTCCTAACCACCCTATTATCTAGCATTGAAAAGGGTGATTGGCCGGCTCTATAAGCTTTCTCGAATTCATCTACTATTTCCCAGGGTGTTATTACAATAGCCACAGAGATCTCTTCATCTACGATTCTCTTTAGTTGGCTTTTGTATCTCACAGGCATGTCCTTCTTGACTATCCTGTGAGCCACCCTTGGGTCAGGCCAAGTTCTCACCCTCTCCCTTTCATATTGAAAGGTTTGTTTGAGGGTGAATAATCTCAGAGCTTCTCTCTGCATGTTTATTATAGAGGTGGTAGCAGTATAACATTTGTCAATGCTTTTCAGCATTTCCTCATCATGTCTTTTCTGCTGCTCCTCCTCTTCTAACTTTACCCTCACAGTGTCCTGCTGTGAGGTGGGAGTGATGGTTTTTGGTTTAGCTTTGGGTAGAGGTATAACTGCTGAAAGTGGCAGGCTATCCTCCTCATCCTCCTCTTCTTCATCTTGCAGCCTCAGCACCCTTCTCTTCTTCTTCAAGGGTGGATCATTGGCTGCGGGTTTTGGTGGTAAAGGAGTTGGTTTTGTGGGTTGTGGTTGGGTTGTTGGTGTGGGAATGTTGGCAGGCACTGCTAGCAGCCTAGAGATAAGGGCTGGTTTGGTTAGCTTTACTAGCAGTGTCCTGTTCCCAGCACCGACTTCAGATAGTGCCTCAGCGACCAGTCCCTTGGTAAAATCACCAGCCGAACAGATCTTGGTGGTTATTGCCAAGATTCTGTCCCTGGTCCATGCCTTGACATCAAGGACTGGTCTGCCCAGGTACTTCGAAATGAATCTACTCATAGCCTCAAGTTTCTTTTGATCCTCTTGGCTATAAGTAGACCATCGGTAGTTTATCTCTTTTCTCTCCATGTTCCTGATCTCTTGATCTAGCAAGGCAGTGTCCTTGTCAAAGCCTTGCCTGAACAGCTGTTCAATGACAGAGTTCATTGAACGGCTATGCTCAGCATCAGCCTCCTTGACAAGGGCTGCTAGATCAGGATCAGCCACCTTCTTTCCCTCTCCTTTTTTCTTATCAGTGATACTGAAATACTTTTGGATTTCAGCCACTTCTATCTGCTCTACCTCCCTCTCTTTCCTCTTCCCTTTCTCCCTCACCCTACTACTCTCCTCAGCCATCTCCCTCTCTACCACCACCTCTTTTTCTGCCTCTTTCTCCTCCTCTCCCCTCTTCCTCTTGTCTTGCACTGATGTCTCCCCCTTTTTGGGTGCATTGGTTGGGGTTTGACTATCAGCAAGAGCCTTAGAAATGGCAACCTCCACCATGGGTTGTATATATGTGGGAAGCCTCTCATCCAGGGTTTGAATGACTATATCTTTAAGGATGGGTGTGATGAGAGGCAGGGATTTCTGGAGGATAGCATCCAGCTGCTCAGGGGGGTTCTGACCCTGAGAGCTAGTGCCAGAAGCAGGGGCTGGTGGCTGAGTTTGTGGGAGTGGCTCAGTGTCTGTGAGACCTTCAGGTGAAGGTGCCATCTGTGGGGTAGTGGTGGCAGATGGACTTCTATCCTGAGTCATTTGAGCAAGCAGCTCTTTGAGTCTGCTTATCTCATCCTCAAGGATAGTGTTTTGAGCTACTACATCGTAGAAGAAGCTCAGGTCATCATCAGCAGGAGCTGAATCACCTGACCTCCTGACATTGTCAGGATGAACATGTCCTGAGTGTGGCTCAGTAATGACATGTGCCCCTTGTTCATGGTACTGGGGACTTCTGGCCTCCGGATTGGATCCATCATCGGCCATTGCCTCTGGTGAGGTCTTAGTGATGTTACCAGCTTGACCCTGCTCAGATGTTGATGCAGGGGAAGTGGCAGCCTCACCAGATTGTTCTATCTCCCTAGCCACACTGGGAGATGGAACTGATTCTCTGTGCTGTGGGCTCCTATCAGCACTTGTGCCCACCCCCTCTTCGGTTGGAGTCTCCCCAGTTGTAATAGGTTTCTGGGGAGAGGGTGGAGTGCTCAGATCGGTCAGCACTTTGGCTATTACCAAGGTTGGGCTTAGTGGGGCGGTCTCCTCAGTATGTGGGCTAGAAGCAGTGTGCACATGGGGAGGACTGTGCTCTTCAATGGCAGTCTCCTCAAGTGAGAGAGACCCCAGTAATGTGGTTGCCCCAAAATTGGTTGCATCAGGCTCCTGTTGAGAGGAAGCCTGTGCGGTTGTGGTAGGTGGAGTCGTGGTACCTGCTGGGAGAATCGAGCCAGCAGGCACATCCTGCCTTTGTATGGCAGGGGCATCCTCAGGGGACTCATCTCCCTGAGTAGCCTTTGTGGGCTTCTTTTTGGCTTTTGGCTTGGTGGGGACTTTGGATTTGGAGGTGGAAGCTGTGGGTTCCAGCTGCGTGGGTTTTCGCAGCCGGTCAGCCTGTTTCAGTGTTTGGTCAGTGTTGTGCCTGGAGTATACCTCGGCTTGAACAGCCATGGCAGGGACCCCAGTGCCAACTAGTCCCTCAGCCTGAAGCTGGTTTTCGATCATGGCCATTATGAACCGTGGATACAAGTTCCAACGGTTAGAAAAAGGTTTTGTGGCCATGTCCTTGAGTTCCAAAAATAAAAGATCAGTAAAATTTAACGGTTGTTTCTCAAGGATAGAATACAATACCTGCTGCTACCTTGTGGACATCTGGTCCCACGAAGAGGTCTTGGGAGCCAGACACACGTTCACCATGTGGAAGATCAATCGTTGAGGGTCAGGGAAGTGTTTCTTCAACAAGGTGGAGGCGGAGAGGTTACCCTGATAGTCATGAGATGTGAAAGAGAGGTCCAGGGTACCTTTGGGTAGGAAGTTGGGTGAGTGGCATCCTCCAGCTCTAGGGTTTGGCGTAGGGTAGCTGGAGTGATAACCACGGGTTTGCCGTTGATGGAGGACCGGAGGGAGACCTCGGCATTCTGCTCTCCGGTTTGGACGGTGACATTTGTCCAAAACTCCACCAAGGAGTCGGTGTATATAGTAGGGTTCAAGAGAAAAGCCGTTTTGTAAGGTGAGTCGTTCATAAGATCGACGGCTTGGTGAAACTTAGGCCATAATGGCGATTTTGTAAGGTGGGCGACACAGTTGTGTCTAGGTTTCAGTTGCATGTTCGCCATTAATGGTGTATGGGAATTTCAGAGGTTTGTAAGGATTAGGTCAAGTGAGGAGTAAATGCTCTGAAGGTGGGGTATTTATAGGGTAGGTTAAAGGTTGAAAGAAAACTACTGAAGGTTTTGGTGTTAGTTATCAGTTGTTGTAACAACTGATGACGTGGTATTAACCTTCAGTGGTTGTAACATCTGAGGACTTGGTATTAGTCTTCAGTAGTTGAAACTACTGAGACCTTGGTTTTGTCCTTCAGATGTTGTGAACGTCTGAAGAGTTACTGTCAGTCGTCAGTAGTTGTAAACTACTGATGACCTAGTATTCTTCTTCAGACGTTGGAACAACTGAAGACTTGGTGTTAGCCTTCAGTAGTTGTGAACTACTGAAATCAGTAGTTGTGAACTACTGAAGACATGGTATTGCTTCAGTTGTTGTAAACAACTGAGGACTTGGTGTTAGTCTTCAGTAGTTGTGAACTACTGATGTCAGTAGTTGTGAACTACTGAAGACATGGTTTTGTCCTTCAGTTGTTTGTGTATGAAACATCAGCTGTTGTTATCAGCTGAGGAGAAATTACTCATCAGCTGTTTCCGTCAAATCAGTTGTTTCATACTAGCCTCCACACTTACTCATCAGCTCTTTGGCTGACTTTCAGATGTTTCATCGACCCTTCAGCTCTTGCGAATATTTATGCCTTCAGCTCTTGTGATCAGATGTTCACAAGTGCTGATGAAATATTCTTCAGAGCTGGTGAACAAATTTTGTCTTCAGTATTTGTGTAAGATTACACATCAGTACTTATGAGCAAAATTTGTTCTTCAGTACTTATTTATTTGAAAATCATACATCAGTAGTTGTAATCCACCTCACTACATCAGTTGTTTTTCAATAAATAATGTACATCAGTACTTGAGTCATTTTAGTCTTCAGTAGTTGTGAAAGAGCTGAAGACTAAATACTCATCAGTACTTGTATTTGACCTTTGCTCTTCAGTAGTTGTGAACTAAGAGTACCACATAGGTCAAATCAATCAAGCTGCAGCATACCAAGCCTTAGTACCAAATTTTGGAATGTGGCACTATCTAGAGGCTTAGTAAAAATGTCTGCAAGCTCATCAGCACTAGGCACAAACTTAGGATCAATCAGACCTTTCTCATAGCAATCCCTGATAAAATGATGTCTGATCTCAATATGTTTGGTCCTTGAGTGCTGGACTGGATTCTTAACAATACAGAGAGCTGAAGCACTATCCATTAATAATGGAGTCTTAGTCTCAGTAATGCCATAATCCAGAAGTTGGTTCTGAAGCCAGAGTATTTGAGAGGTACAGCTTGCAGCAGCAATATACTCAGCTTCAGCAGTGGTGTAGCAATGGATGTTTGTTTCTTACTCTGCCAAGAAACTAAACAATTGCCTAGGAATTGGCAACCACCAGAAGTGGATTTTCTGGTGACTTTGCATCCTGCATAGTCACTATCAGAGAAAGCAACTAATTTGCAAGAATGCCCAGCTGAATACCAAAGACCTAGTGATTGGGTACCTTGCAGATATCTAAAGATCCTTTTGACTGCAATCAAATGGGATTCTTTAGGTGCAGCCTGAAATCTAGCACACGCACATGTTGAAAACATGATGTCTGGTCTAGAAGCTGTAAGGTACATCAAGGACCCAATCATACATCTGTAAAGGGTTTCATCAATCGCTTTACCTTTCTAATCTATATCTAGTTGTGTGATGCTGCTCATGGGAGTAGAACAGGGCTTACAGGATTGTAAATCAAACTTATTCAACAACTCTTTGGTATACTTGGACTGATGGATGAAGATGCCATCATCCAGTTGTTTGATTTGCAAACCCAGAAAATACTGTAATTCTCCCATAGCACTCATTTCAAATCTCAGCTTCATAAGCTTTGTAAATTCATCACACACTTTGGATCAGAGGATGCAAAGATGATATCATCAACATAAATTGAACAAGGAGCTTATGTTTTCCCACAGTCTTGATGAATAAGGTTTTATCAATGGTGCCTCTAGTGAATTTATTCTCTAGAAGAAAGGTTGAGAGTGTCTCATACCAGGCTCTAGGAGCTTGCTTCAGCCCATAGAGAGCCTTATCAAGCTTGTACACCCAATCAGGATGTTTATTGTCCTCAAAGCCTGGTGGTTGACACACATAAACCTCTTCTTTTATTTTTCCATATAGGAAGGCACTTTTGACATCCATTTGATAAACCTTGAGACTGTGAAAGGCAGATAAGCTAAGAACAGTCTGATTGCTTCCAGTCTGGCTACAGGTGCAAAGGTCTCATCATAATCAATGCCTTCCTCCTGTGCAAACCCTTGGACAACCAGTCTGGCCTTGTTCTTGACAATTTGGCCCTTCTCATCTGTTTTGTTCCTGAATACCCACTTGGTGCCTATAGCACACTTATCTTTGGGTAATGGAACAAGCTCCCACACTTGCTGTTTCTTGAATTGAAGAAGCTCAAGCTGCATAGCTTCCACCCATCCATTGTCTCTTAAAGCAATATGATAGTTCTTTGGCTCTTGCTGACTGATGAAGAGAGCATAGAAGCAGAAGTTGGACAATTGATTCCTGGTTGAAACTCCAGCTTGGATATCACCAATGATTTGTGAAGTGGGGTGATTCTTGAGCTCTTGATAAACTATAATATCTGTGCAAGTGTTTGTAGACCCATCAGCAGCAACAGATGGTGATGGAGATTCCTGAAACCATGTAGAGGATGGCAGCTCAAACGAAGTAGGCAAGCAGAAATCTCATCAGCATTTGTAGTGGATGGAGCTGCTGAGGCTACAGGAGCATCAGGTTCAGTGGACTTAGGCAGGTTGTCACTAAACCTGAAGAGGTGAGTACTGACTTCATCATCATCAGTACCACCAGGTGGAGATCTGCTGACAGGCTCAACAGATGGAGGTTGATAAGGAACATATTGCAGTATGTCCAGATCAAACAACTCCACAGGGTTTTGTGGAATCTTGTCCTTTGGAGATTCATTGAACTTAACATGCAAAGTTTCTTCAACCCCCTTGGTTCTACAGTTGAAGACTCTGTATGCTTTGCAAGTTGATGAATAACCAACAAAGTACCCTGCATCCACCTTACTAGCAAACTTATGGAGTGGGTTGCTAGTGTTGAGAATAAAACAAGGACACCCAAAGGCTCTAAAGAATGAAATAAGAGGAGCCAAATGATGAAGAACTTCATAAGGAGTCTTCATCAACCTCTTATTTACTAAAGCTCTATTTTGTACATAGCAAGCTGTATTGATAGCTTCAGCCCAAAAGGTCAGTGGCAACCCAGAGTCAGCCAACATTGACCTTGCTGCTTCAATGAGGGTCCTGTTCTTTCTCTCCACCACTCCATTCTGCTCAGGAGTTCTTGGAATGCTAAACTGCCTTCTAATTCCCTTGGACAGGTAGAAGTCATCAAGTGTGTGGTTTCTAAATTCTGTTCCATTGTCACTCCTCACACACTTGACCTGTAGGGAATACTGCTTTTCTACTTGTAACACAAAGTTCATTATTGTCTTTGCTGCTTCATCCTTGGAGTGCAAGAAGAAAGTCCATAAAACCTAGAGTAATCATCCACAATTACCAGGCAGTATTTCTTCTTTGCCATGCTCATTACTCTGACAGGACCAAAGAGATCCATGTGCAGAAGTTGTAAGCAGGCAGTGGACTTTGGTTCTTCTATTGAAGGGAATGAAACTTTGTGTTGTTTTCCTTTCAAGCAAGCAGTGCAGTCATCTTCACACTTGAACTCCTTCAGAGGCAATCCTCTTACTAAACCATGGCTTATAAGCTGATTCATGTTCTTGAAATTTACATGACCCACCTTCTATGCCATAGTGTAGATTCTTGAGGAGATGCCTTGGAGAATAGGCAAGGATGGCCTTTTAGATCCATCTTTTTGGAAAGATCTAAGGCATACACTCTTCCTGTCCTGTTGGCCTTCAGGAGAGTGTGTTCATCCAATGCCTTGTCAATCAAACTCAGAACTTTGGATGACAGAATCCGACAGTTCTGACTTGTGAAAAGGGCAACATGGCCTTTGTCACACATTTGACTGACACTCAAGAGGTTGTACTTGAGATTCTCCACATGGTTAACATCATCAAACCTTATTTCCCCGTTGGAAACAAAGCCTTTTCCGACGATGTAACCCTTTGCATCATTGCCAAAGGAAACAAATCCCTTCTTTCCTTGAGAGTAGTCATTAAGAAGGGAGCTGCTTCCTGTCATGTGCATGGATCCTCCACTGTCTACATACCAGATGCTTCTATGGCATGTTGAAGAACCCTGCAAACACAACCATGTGTTAGTTTGTCTTGGAGACCCAAACCTGCTTGGTTTTGGGTCTGTTCTCAGCTACAGGTGCAGCACTAACAGTTGTGTTGTGTGTGACAGCTTGAGGTGAAGAAGATGGTACAGAAGAGGAACCCTTTGGCTTGGACTTCCTTTTCTGTGGTTTCAACACAGGAGCATCTAAGTGGTTGACTCTTCCCACTAGCTGCTGAACCATCATCACCAATTGTGTCTGATTTTGTGATAGGGCTTTCAGCTCTTCAGACACATTGGAGTTTGCTGATGATGAGTTCCTATGTTGTACCATCTTTTTCTGAGCAATCTCAGCTGTTGCCTGAGTTATCCCTACCTTCTTTTTAGATTTAGCTTTGGGCTTAGGGATTTCAGGCTTGGATGTAGCTAATACAAACTTAGTTTCAAACTCATTCTTCATTTTATTGATGCTCTCGGTAATTTTCTCCTTCTGTTTGAGTTTGGAACCCCTTTTGTACCAGCAATCATCAGTAAGATGATTGAACAAGCCACATATCTCACATGGCTTTTTCTTCATCTTATGCTGATCATCAGCTGAAGAGGATTTAACTGCTGAAGACTTGTTCTTCAGCTGTTTGTCATCAGTACTAGCAGTTTTCTTTCTAGTGCCTGCTTTCCTGGTATCCTCTCTAGCTGTCTTCAAACCTTTCCTACTGTTAGTTTTATTCTCTTTAGTGCTAACAGTATTTGAGGTTTGAACTTCAGATGTTGTCACTTGCTCTCCAGTACCTTCAGTACTTCTAGTGACAATTTCTGAGTTGATCAGCCTTTTGGTCATGTGACAGTCTATCTCTGATGATGCTGATTCAGAGGATAGTAAGTCACATGATGAGAAGGATTGGTTATTGCTCTCCCCATCAGATTCAACTTCTGCTCTTGAAATGAAGTCTGTGGGAGGAGCAGTGTGATTATAACCAATGCCAAACTTCACATTGGAAGCTGTTTGCTTGCTAAGAAGCATTTCAAAACCCTTGCATGATTGCACCCATCGATCACACTCAACTTGGGTGGTTGCAAGAGTTTCCTTGAGATCTTTGTACTTCTCTAGAAGTACATCTTCCCTAGCTTTAGCATCTTTGATTGGCAGTTAAGCTTGTAAATCTCATCATTTTTATCTTTTAGAACAACCTCAAAATCAGCTTTTCTTTTGGAAATAGTGTGCTCAAGCTCAATATTTTTATCTATTAAAGCTACATTTGCTTCTCTAATAGAGGCAAATGCTGCTATGCATGACTCTGAACAAAGCTTGGCTTTTGCCTCAGTGGATACCTGAGATGAGGCATTAGAAGATGACCCTTCAGCAGAATCAAGGGCCATCAGAGCAAGATTTCCAAAAGGTTGGTCACCACCATGTTGACCAGCACCTTGGAGTAGTGGTTCCTGACCAGATAGGTCTTCTGGTAGACTACTCCAGTCAACAGCAGTTGGGGTGAAAAAGCTTTGTTGTTGAGGTTGTGTGTGGTGATGAGATTGGGAAGAATGAGGCTCTGGAAGAGCATGAGGTGATTG
Source organism: Flaveria linearis (assembly GCA_024085815.1). Classification (NCBI taxonomy): domain Eukaryota; kingdom Viridiplantae; phylum Streptophyta; class Magnoliopsida; order Asterales; family Asteraceae; genus Flaveria; species Flaveria linearis. The sequence goes on along the minus strand of CM044007.1, from coordinate 61,980,057 downwards.
AGCCGGGGGTGCTTGAGTTTGACCAGGCTGAGGCATGTAGTAACAGGGGTAAGGATAAGGCATATGACCCTGTGGCACAAAATAAGCAGGTGGTGCCTGTGCTTGAGATGGATGGGTAGAACTGTAGGAAGGTTGCCCTTTGTGCTGTGAGCTATTGCTGGGAAAAGTCACAAAGGGTGCAGATGAGTTAGATCCAGATGATCTACACTCTCTTGCAAAGTGTCCAAGCCTTTGGCACTTGTGACACCTCAACTTGCTCTTGTCAAAACCAACTTTGGTTTTGCCAGAGAGTCCTGGGAATTTCCTACCAGTTCTTTTGTAGAACTTCTAAGAGCGGATATTTATCATTGCCATTTGGTTCAAAATATCCATCTCTTCCAGATCATCATCTGGAATGCCCTTCAAATCCTCCATCAGAAAACACAAGTTGTCACCACCTCCTCCTGAACTACTAACACCAACAAAAGCTTGTTCTGAGTTTGTAGAGAAATCAATATGCTCATCATAAGAACTTTCTGATGAAGCATATTCTGACTCATGACTTATCAAGGCAGCATTACCTTGGACAAAGTCATCAGCAAGTTTGCCAGAAGATGACAACTTCCTCTTTTGCTCTACCTCTCTCTCAAAAGTGAGCAATTTCCCATGAAGTTGGGTGAGAGATAGAGTGTCCAGGTCAGCACTGGAGCGTAGGACAATGGTATATGTGTCCCATCTCTCAGGCAATGACCTGAGGAACCTGTTGTTCATCTGGCTTTTGGAGTACTCTTGTTTAACCATCTTCAGCTCAGAGATTAAACAAGAGAACCGCTCAAACTGCTGGGTCAGAGTCTCACCCTTTCTATATGAGAAAGTCTCATATTTTGGGCAAGGATTTCCCTATTGTTTGCTAAGACCGAATCAGTTCCTCCAAATTGTTCCTTTAGAGCAACCCATAGGTCATGAGCAGACTCATGATGCAAGAGCCCTGAATATATCTCGTTTGGAATGGCCATGGCTAAAATTCCATGGGCTCTAGCATCAATTTCGAACAGCTTTAGATCTTCGTCCGAATATTGTTTAGGTTTCTTGGCAACCTGTTCATTAGATTCCGGGACGCTCACCATAGGCTTGTATGGCCCATGCACCACTGACTTCCAACAACCAGCACTGTTGACAGCCAAGTGGTGTAGCATACGTCTTTGCCATATCTTATACTCGTTCCTAACCAGCATCGGAGGCTTGGTTGCGGAACCAGTATTGTGAGGATCATTGGTTGGTGTTGTCATCTCAGGTTTTGGTCAAAAACAAGTTTAAACACGACAAACGTAACTCAAAACCACCAAAAGACCTCAAGATTTTGGCCGGAAACAGCAGAAACTCACTCTCTATGGCTAATTCTTGCAAATTGCTAATTCGATCAAACTGAGAGATCAAAAGAGCAGTTTCAAATGATCAATAGTGAAATCGATCAATGATTAACCTGCTCTGATACCATTTGACAGGATCTCAGCCTCTCGGTTGATCAATTAGATTATGTTTGCAGCGGATTTAGCACATTAATTAGCAATTAAAGCAAGAACATAAAAGATATTTCAAATTAAAGCATAAACATAGAGAGAGAAGAGTTCTGCGAAACAATAAATGTTCTATTGGTCGCACGTTTCGGCAATTAAAACTGTATGGTTACCCATCCTTTTATAGGCGGCAAAAGGATGGGGTGATGTCCTTTTTCTGACATCACTGAATATTCAAATTACAACTGACAAAAACATAAAACTACTGAAGATGTCAACAACTGACATCCTCTTACAAAAGTTCCTAAGTGCTGACAAAAGTAAACTACTGAAATCCTACAACGACTGAAGAACAAACTCTTCAGTCGTTTATAACTACTGATACTATAACAACTGAGGAACATGCTCTTCAGTTGTACAACTACTGAAATGAAATAAACTACTGAAAAAGAAAAACCACCACAACAACTGAAGAAGACTTCTTCAGTTGTTGTGACAAACTCTGAGTCTTCAGTACTTGGTCTTCAGACTTGGCTTCAGATGATATAACAACTGATGACTTCAGTAGATATCATCAGTTGTTGTCTTCAGTCTTTGTCTTCAGACTTTGTGCTTCAGTAGAAGGTCTTCAGTTCTTCAGTTCTTCAGCTTTTGATTCTTCAGCACTTGTCTTCAGTACTTGAAGTCTTCAGTACTTGTAAGATCAGTACTTCAGACTTCAGTACTTGGTCTTCAGTACTTTGGAGTCTTCTTCAGCTGATATTCTTCAGTTCTTTGATCTTCATACTTTGTTCTTCAGACTTTGTCATAACAGCTGATGGAGCTAAGATGCTCTCGAGTCTGACATTCAAGCAAGAGAACACAATAGCTGATGGGAGTCTTCAGCAGTTGTTGCAGTGGCATGTGGGACTTAGAGGTTTTCCTGATCTTGGCTCATTGGTTCTTTTGGTCCAACATTATCAACAAAAGAAGAAATTGTTTACTGACATTAAGCATTATTATTAGGAAGATCCGATTCTGTTCAGAATCGGTGCAGACCAACTTATCCGAAGATGTGTATACGAAAGTGAAGCGGAAGAGATTCTAAGGCATTGTCATGAAGGACCCAAAGGAGGACACTATAGAGCAACCCTAATAGTCAAGAAAGTCTTTAACTCTGGATTTTACTGGCCCACAATCTTCAAGGGTGTCCACAACATGGTACGCACCTATGACGCATGTCAGAGAGCAACTAAAATCTCAACACGGGTAGATCCTTCAGAAACCCGTTCAATTATGCGAGGTATTTGATATATGGGGTATTGATTTCATGGGGCCATTCCTAGTTTCATTTGGAAATCGTTACATCTTGGTAGCAGTCGATTATGTCTTAAAATAGGCCAAAGCTTAAGCCCTACCTACCAATGATGCAGGAAACATTGCCAAGTTCCTTAAGAAATTATTCTCTCGTTTTGTGCCCCCAGGGCTTTAATTAGTGACCAAGGAACGCATTTCTGCAACAACCAGCTCGAGAGAGTAATGGCTCATTATGAGTGTACCATCGCTTTACAACTGCTCATCATCCATAAGCGAATGGACAAGCTGAAGTCACTAACCGAGGCATCAATCGAATCCTTGAGAAAACCATAGGATAAAATCACAAGGATTGGTCTCTTAAGCTAGATGATGCATTATGGGTTTTTCGAATAGCTTATAAGACTCCCACTGGCATAACACCGTTCAAACTTGTTTATGGGAATTCGTGTCATCTGCATGTGGAACTGGAGCACAAGGCCTATTGGGCACTTAAAGCAGCAAACCTAGACCAAGGCCTTGCAGGAAAAAACCTGTTGATACATCTTGATGTACCTAGTTTATGTTCTCAAATGTCAAAGTCTTTCATTTGTTACACTTGTGTAATCCAATGTAATGAAATGATTGAATGATATATGAAATGCATTATGATGTTTATATGTGATTAATTATGTCATGTTATATTTATATTGAATGTGATTCACATGTATGAACTAAATATATAGGTTTGATGTTGGTTTTATATAGTTCTAAGTCAATAATAACTTAGAAATGTGTTTAACTTAGTCATGTGGACATTCATGCTAATGGACCATATTTATGGCCCATACGCATGAATGAACCATGCTTATGGACCAGTCGCACAATTGAACCAGGTGACAGGATCAGTCGTATGATTGAGACATAAGATTGGTTCAATCGCACGACTGAACCTTCAGTCGTGCGTATGAGTCAATCGCATGATTCAATCGCACGACTGAATCATATGCTAATGGTTCAGTCGTACGAATGAACACTGATAACCTATAAATACCACATAATTCATGCAAAAATAGAAGACTTCATAATACTTCGTATACATTCATACCCTAGCCGTCCAGAGCGTCCCAAGTCGCTAATCCAAGTTCATAGATCATTCCTGATCGATTTTAATCTGTTCTTAATGTTTGTTCATAGTTAGATCGATCGGGTTATTCGTTCTCACTGATTAGATCGCCAATCAAATAGAATTCCGCGCTATTTAATCTGGTTTCACGCAGAATCTGTTAGTACTCCATACGTACACGGTCCTAACAAGTGGCATCAGAGCTTAGGCTTGGGATTTTGCATGAATTCAATTGGTTTTGGTGTCAAAACTAACGTTTTCATTCAAAAGATACACTTTTTCGCTTTAAAACTTTTTTTTTGACGAGTCTCTATGTTAAAAGTTTCGACCTTTTCCCATACGGCAGATTAGGGTTCATAAAAATTCGTAATTTTGAGTCAAGTGTTCAAAAATTCGATTTTTTCCCGCAGCAGCAGCTTCAGTCGCATGATTAGCCCAATCGCACGACTGAATCCTATTCGCATAGTTCAATCGCACGACTAGACTCATTCGCACAGTTCATTCGCAAGGTTGAGTTATTCCATACGGTTGACCTCATTCGTCCTGTTCATTCGCATGACTGAATCCAATCGCACGATTGAAGCCATTCGTATCCTTCAATTGCACGGTTGAACCAGTCGGCTTGTCCAATCACATAGGTTAACTGTCCTGTTCTTAGTTCACCAAGTTTAAAGCAATGGAAGATCAGTTCTCTGCATTCACTACTGGAAAGGACTCACGCATCCAGAATCTTCTACTTCTAGAAAGTGAGATCGGGAACCATAACAAACCACCAAAGTTATTAATGTTGGATGAATACCCACAGTAAATGGAGTTGACCCCAATCTGTGGACGTCTATTGAGACTAGTTATGTGGTACCAGTTAGTGCTAATGGGGTAAAGCTGACTTTGGGAGGAATGAGTGAATCCCAGAAGACTATGCATAATGCTGAAAAGAAAGCATATGCCTTGTTGACTCAGTCTATACCTAAGGATATATTTCATCAGTTTTCTGAGAACAGGCAGTCAAAGAAATTATGGGATGCCTTGGAAAAGAGATACGAAGGCAATGCAACTCTAAAAGCACTCAAGGCAAAAACTCTTAAAAAGGAATTCGACAATTTCTCACCAATCGGAAAAGAGAGCTTGGATGATATCATTGATAGATTCTATCATCTGATGAGTGAGTTGCACACTCATGGCGTGACCATATCCATGGAAGATAAAGTCTCTAGTTTTGCTGATCGTCTGCCAGACAAATGGGATCCATTTGAGTCTAATTTGAGACAAAACGACATTCTTGCCACTTTAGACATAAATGATTTCATTCTGAAGTTAAGGGAGGAAGAGCTATGTCAGAAGTACAAGTCAAAGAAAGGATCCTATGCTCAGAATCTTGCACTATACAACTCAGTTCCAACCCCTTCTACATCAGGCGCACCGCTTCAAACGGCATTTGTGTCTAACTCTTCTGCACCTTCCCAAAGCAACTCATCAGGAACCGAAACGTCAGGGTCAACCAGCACCTAATATATTGTTCCCGAGGCTAATACTACCAAGTTAAATACCAAGAATCTCGGAAATGTCACCGTGGAAGTTGCTAAAGAACATATGGACCTTCTAGCTGCGGTTGTTCAATCTTATGATGGATTAGTTGCTGGAAAGATTAGGAACTGTCATCTTGCTGACGAGGACTACGAGCAATTTGATGAAACTGAGCTGGAACGAATATATATAATGTGGGCCTTGGCTAGTGCTGTTAGAAGAGACAAGAAGTTTGTCAAGAAGACGGGGCAAAATTTGGTTGCAACTAAAGACACTACATTCGGTTTTGACAAAACCAAAGTCACGTGCTTCAATTGTGGAGAGAAGGGGCATTTCAAACGTGAGTGCACAAAGCCAAAGAAGACTGGGAATGAAATCCTTTTCCCACGTTCAACCGTCAAGACAAGGAGAAAGTTGGAGCATCGTCAAGTAAAGATTCTAAGGCTTTGGTTGCACAAGGTGATGAAGGACAAGACTGGTCCTTTCGATTCGTATCTGAGGGTGAATCCAATGTTGCATTTGTTGATACCTTGGATGATGGATCTGCAAGTAAGGGAAACATCATAGCCGATCAAGCTAGTTCAGATATAGAAGAAGCTAGGGATATTGTCGATCACTTGGTTGAAGAAGAGTTAAGTGCTACAAACTCAGAATCTCAAGTCACTGAAGAGTCTGATACTGCTCTTATGGCTGATTCATGTAGTTCTACATAGGTATATTCTAAAGACGAGTTATTTGATAAACATGGATAGAGCTTATAAACTGGACAAGGCTTTGTACGGCCTTCATCAAGCCCCTCGAGCCTGGTACGAGAAACTCTCTACTCATCTGCTGAAACATGGTTTTCGCAGAGGGGTTATTGACTGCACGTTGTTTATCAAGGAAAAGGACGGTGATTTACTACTGGTGCAGATATATGTGGATGACATAATCTTCGGTTCTAAGAACGAAGCATTGTGTAAAGAATTTGAGTCTGTCATGAAAGCTAAGTTTGAAATGAGCACCATGGGAGAAATGAAGTTCTTTCTCGGGTTACAAGTAGATCAGACACCAAATGGTATCTTCCTGCACCAGAACAAATATATAGGCGATATCCTTAGTCGTTTTGACATGGAGAATGCAACAGTTGCTAGGACTCCACTTGCCACGAACCACGATGTGGCACCCGACAAAAACGGTGATCTGGTCGATGCCACCATGGATCGAGGAATGATCGGATCCCACATGTACCTAGCAGCTTCTCGTCCTGATATTATGTATGTCACGTGTCTCTGTTCCAGATATCAGGCAAAACCTAAAGTAAATCACCTAATTGGGGTAAAGAGGATTTTTCGTTATCTGAAGGGTACTCCAACACTTGGGTTGTGGTATCCTCATGATGATGAATTTGAGCTTACAGTGTATAGTGACTTGGATTATGGTGGTTGCAAGATGAACTACAAGTCAACATCAGCGGGATGTCAGTTCTTTGGAAGATGCTTAGTCACATGGCAGTGTAAGAAGCAGACGTCGGTTGCTCTATCGACATGCGAAGCCGAATACATTGCTTCTGCAAGTTGCTATTCTCAAATCATCTGGATTCAACAGCAAATGCGAGACTACGGTTTGCAATTTTCTAACACCCTTATTTATGTTGATAATTCTGCTACAATTGTTGTCACTAAAAATCCGGTCCACACCCAAAGACAAAACACATCGGTATTAAATATCACTTTATACATGACTGTTTTGAAAAGCAATTAATCGATGTTGTTAAAATTAATACGGATTTTCAACGCGCCGACTTCTACACAAAAGCATTTGATAAACCTCAGTTTTTATATCTCTTAGAGATCAATGGCGTAAAAAAGAAAAGTGATATGATTCCAGAAGAATCTAGTTCTTAGTCCGTCTTTCTGTTTTCTTTTTAATTTTTCTTTATTGTATTTTCCTGTCTTTAAAAATCCAAAAACATAAAAAGATTTTCGGTTTTCGAATTTTAGGGGGAGAATAAGTTTAGTTTCAGTAGTTAGTATTTAAACTACTCAAAAAAACAAGGGCGGGCAGAAAAGGTTAAAAGCAGGGACATCAAATCTGTGAGATTGACTCAAAATTATGGAATATGATAGTACACAGGGGACTAATTGTTTGGGACATCAAAAGGAACTAAATAGTTCAAAATGTTACATTAAAACTACAAGTCTGAGAAGGATAAGCCATACAAAGGAAAAATGATAGTAAACTAGGCTGTCACTAAGGTTACATCGAGAAAGTAGGCCTAGAGATTGCTAGTCCATTATATGATATGTCGGTAGATTCAACACAATAGACAAGTAGACCTCATTGGTGAAACAAATTAAAACTAAATAGTTCAACTAGCTATGGGCTTCCACCTTATCCCTGATTAACACAATCAACGCATTTCCAATAAGGGGTGACGAACAAAATAAACGCCACAAATGTGTGCGAATGACCTAAAAAATGAGCAAAGCACAAAAAAATTGTTAAACGCAATCAAGCTAATGACTAATGTTGTTGGAGCGTAATGTGTAAAAGAAAATTGCTCAAACAAGAAGATAGGTTGTGTGCCTCTCTGCTGTGTGATGGCACTGACCTGAGGATAAGCATAACCTAAATATTCTAGAATTCATTGTTGGTTGCGCCTCTCTGCTGTGCGATGGCACTGACCTGAGGCTTGGCATCTCTTTGAAATCTCTTAGAATAGTTCTTCTTGTCCAAACCCGTAGACCGATCAAAAATCTCCTGAGGAATGTTGATTACCATAGAAGCGTGGGATCCACAAATGCTTGTTGAAATAACAAAGTTAACTAATCACCAATGTGAGTCAAAAATCTGTGTATGGATTTAAGTGGACAAATATATTGTCAATCATTGTGACAGCAATCCTCGACAGTCAAAATCATTATGTGCTTCTTACAGTTCTAGCATGATTTCGTGTAAGGGCCTTGGACTCTCAGACAAATAAGAATATGTTAAACAAACATATGCAAAAAAGGTCCCAAATGATTATGTTTTATGCCTGTATGATTCCATAAGAGTCTGTCCAATAAGATGTACATGCTTGATGTTATTCTGTTCAGGGGGAGAAATCTTTTAAGGAAAATTAAAATGTTTTCAACCCATCTAAAAAACCACAAAAATATGTTCTGTTTTATTTCAAGTCAAGTTGTTGTCTGTTTTATCTATCAATTAGTTGTAAATGTCGGACTATGTAACTAGATGAACTCTGGGTATTATAAATTAAAAGGGTCATGTCTGAGGTGACCAAACTGGTGTGAATTTAAAAGGATCATGTCTGAGATGATCAAGTTTCGAAAATTAAAACGGTCACGTCTGAGGTGACCAAACTATTTCAATTAAAAGGATTACGTCTGAGGTGATGAACCTGTTCTAATTTAAAAGGATCACGTCTGAGGTGATCAAAGGATTACTGTTAAAAGATCATGTCTGAGATGATCATCGGTCATAACGTTTATTTATCAAAAGTTAAATTTGAGTGTGTGGAAATGGATGAAGTCAAACTCATAAGTATGGACCAATCGCACGATTGGACCATAAGTATGGACCAGTCGCACGATTGGACCATAAGTATGAGTAAATCATACGATTAGACCATGAGTATGGGGCAAACCATGCAATTGGATCATAAGAATGAACCAATCGTAAGACTGAATGAGGGAGTCAGAGTCAGTCGCACGACTAAACCCCAGTCACACGATTGAGTCGTGCGCATGAGTCCAGTCGCACGATTGAGTCATGCGCATGAGTCTAGTCGCACGAATGAAATCCAAAACAGTATAAAAGGAGACTTAGTTGGTCGTAAACCCTACGCACTTCAAAAATTCTCAAAAACCGCCCATTACCCAGACACTCTGCCAAAATTTCTAGTATTTGTGATTATGCTCTGATTCGATTACTAACCACTGAGTGTTCATCTTCAGGTACTTAACGTACGAAATCGAGATAAATAAATAGTTAAATCAAACCTAAAATGATCAAAATTGATTAAACAAATAATCGGAAATAGGAACCTAAAATAGGCCACTTAAATGGACACTAAAGTTGATTTTAATAACATTAAGGGCCATTTCGAGTCCTTGCGAGCCTAATGAATCTAAACACGAAGTCTAATTTATCATTTTGATGAAGATTTAAATTTAATTGGTTCAAACAGTGCAAGATGTGAATGGGCAGACTGATGAACTTCAATCGCATAATTGAGCCAAACGTATGATTCAATTGCACGATTGAATTAATCGGTGACTCAGTCGAACGACTAACTCAACCGCATTGGTATAGCATACGACTAAGTTCAGTCGCAGGCTAAATCGTACGACTGAACTCAGTTGTATGGTTCAATCGCACGATTGAACCAGTTGGTCAAAATCAGTTCAATTCAAATTGTTATCTCTTATGAATGGATCTAACGTTTATGTTTCTTATATTGCAGAAAAATGGCTGAGAGATGGACGATGAGCACCAAGCACAACATATGTGCTCATCTGGATACCACATCCCGGAATGCTTCTGAGCTCACCGGGATTATAGCTTTCCTACATAATCGAGGATCTTTAAGGATATTTCCACTCCATGCACACCTTATAGGTCGATCCAGCAGGCATTCTGGGAGAATGCCATTGTCGACCGGTCTACTGAGCCATACTGCATCCGGAGTTCTATCTTCGGTCAAGATATACAGATCGGAGAAGACGACCTACGGCGAGTCTTGGACATGGGTGAGGATGGAACCCACCCAACCAAGCTGCATCCCCTAACGGTACGGGGATGCTTTCTCAGGATCAAGTACACCGGCGACATCAATGTCGGCGTGCTAAACAAGAGCAACATGTGCCCTCAATTCAAGTATCTGGCACATGTGATCCTGAAATGCATAGCCTCCAGGAGAGGAGGATTTGACGAGCTATAAGATCAAATCCAGAACGCATACATTGCGCTGGTGCTGAACTACCCGTTCAGTTTTTCACGTATGTTCTTCTTCTACCTAACAGAGAACATTGAGGCCAAGGGCAAGGAAGGCTTCTGTATGTACCCAAGATTCTTGCAGATGATTATCGATGAGAAGCTTCCTATGCTGCCAAAGGGAGGAGGACGATGCAGTGACCCTAGAGGTGATGGATGATACCACCTTGGGTAGAATGAAGGTATACCGGGGAAAGTAGGTAAAGCCCCTAGTGAGGAGACTATTTGGCCATCTGGCCAATGAGGGATACGTGGCGCCAGCTCGTAAGAAGTGGCGTCACGACGATAGTGATTCCGACGTCGAGCCGATTATGGCTCCTGCTGATGAGGATGATGATGACGATGACCATGATGATGGTCAAGGTGGTGGAGATGCATGCCCCAGTCAATCACGGGCCACTGACACGTCTACCATATCTCCACCACCTCCCCACAGTATTACCTCTGCTCCCGGTGGATCGGAGCAGGCTGCCATCCACCGGGACTTCTTAATTGACGAGGAGGATGAGTCAGATGAGGAGCCCCTCACGAGGACTGTCGGTAGCTGAGTAGTGGCTACCGAAAGGGGCAAAGAGGCGGTTGGGGGACACCAGGTTGGGGGTGAAGGTGCTGAGACTGCAGATCCCACTTACACACCTCCCCAGCCAACTAGCCCAGGGGGAGCCCAGCTTGCCAGGGGCTCGAGGATGAAGAGAATGGCCCAACCCCACGGCAAGAAGGGTAAGAGACAGAGGATAGTACTGATTACCACCTCCACGACCACAGCTACCACCACCACTCCTACCACTATGCCTACCTCCAGTCACACCACCACTACCACCACTCCTACCTCCACTCACACCACCACTACCACCACTCCTGCCACCACTCATACCACCACAGCCACCACTACTGCCACCACCATAGCCACCACTATTCCCACCAACACACATACCATACCCACATCTATTCCACTACCATTCACTTTCGTTCCCACTCCATCATACACCACATCCACCACCACATCTACCATACCCTAAACAAGCCCTTCCATATCATCGGTCCCTCCACAGGGATCTCCTCTACCCACTGTTGGGTTAGAGGAGCAGCTGGCTAGCCTCAACTGTCTGGTGCTCAAACTGCTCGCTACAGATGACATACGAGCTAACCAGATGAACAAGTTGATGGCAGTCAATGCTGCAATAGGCAAGCAAATAGCCCTGCTGACAGAGAGAGATGCAACTCAAAGTCAATAGATCGCCCATTTGACTGAGAGATGCTTCTCATGAGAGAGCCTTGGCCAGAGCTCATCATGCTCTCACTGCATAGAATGAGCTGCTGATGGCCTCGGTGAAGAGGACTGAGGAAGTCGAGAAGAAGAACAAGAAGCTTCTGCTCAGACTTAAAGGGACGAAGGGTGAGCCCTTAAAGATAAAGGGTGGCGGTGATGGCAGAGATGATGATGATGACGATTCGTCCGATGATGAATCAGATGATGATGATGATGATGATGATGAAGGTGAGGCTGAAGGAAGTGGGAAGGACAAAGAAGGGGGAGATGATGATGAGCCTGAGCATGAAGGTGATGCATCTGCATCAGCCTCAAATCCATCGGATCGGGAGAGGCGCACCAAGAGGAATCAAGATCAGCGACCCTCTTCCTCAGCTCCTCAAACTGAAGTGTCGAGCGACTAAGGCAAAAGTAATGAGTAATTGTCTTTGTATTTGAAAAACTTTTGTACTTGAATTATGTATTACACTAATGTAATCAATGTTTATTAACTTTTAATTATCTTGATTACTGATGTGTGTGTGATTGTGTTTTGAATGTTTAATCAAACAGATGAAGCTCAACAAACAGATGACTTTGATGTTGCACCCCTTCAGCAAATCAAGACTCAGCTAACCATGATTCTTGATTTGCAAGGGATCGTGCGATGATCTTTGAGCTACACCCCCGAAGAGGGAGAGAGATCATTCATGATCTCACAGATGAGCAGCTGGCCGACATGTTTAGACTCAACTCGGATGAGCTAGTCAAGGATGCTCCCGAGGTTGATGTCATCAGTGATTAAGAGCTACAAGATGTTGATGAGATTGACATCGAGGATATTATTGCTGAAGAGTATCCACAGTACATTGACCAACAGAGAAATGTTATCCCCGATCTGGGTGAAACATTTGGCAGTGATACTTTTGGAACTCTTGATGCAAAGGAAAAAGAGAAAGAGAAAGAGGAAGGGAAAGCCCAAGCTACGAACGTTGATGTCGATATTAAGAAGGCTGAGTGGGCAGTGTGTCTAGCTGAGATGAGAGCCCAACGTGAACCGCCAAAGTCAAATGCCTACACCAAACTCTATAGAGTGAATAAGCATCAGAAGGTGTCAGGCAAGATTATCAGTTAAGCTTATTTTGACGACTTGGATGTGCATGCAGTGAAGAGGGAGAAGGGGATAGAGTTCTTCAGATTCCCTTATGATCTGAAGACTCTTCCCGGTTTTGAGCTAAACAGTCTTACCTATTTAGATCTTTTGTACGCCAACCCCAGAAAGATGTCGGGTTGGTTCGAGATGGTGTTAAAGAGGGAATACCACACTAGATGGGTCAACTTCAAGCCTCAACAGCCTAAACGATTCATAAATAAGACCGAAGTTGATCCTAACACTGGAAAGTCTAAAGTAGTGTTGAAGTGTAGTCCTCCACGCATAATGTCGAAGATCACATTACGGGAAATGCCTCAGGACTTCACTCCACACTTCAAGTTGTGGTATTATGACTGGCGAATGGGAGAAGCAGTCACAGTTTTGCATAAAGAGAGCAAAATCGAGACTATCAGGGTATTTGACCCGATGTGGCTAACCAACTTATCGGCTGAAGATGTTTACACTCTCTACAAGCGGCCACTATTCTTTGACTCTCAAGACATTGTACTAGCTATACAATTCCAACATGTCACACGGCTCTGCTTCACGTTTGAGATTCACGCGGGAGTCACAAGAGAAGATAAGTACAATAAGTTTCAAGAGCACGTGAAGAATGTTAGACATTAGGGTAAATTAGGTCCAAGGGGGAGTTTGTTGATACATATTGATGTACCTAGTTTATGTTCTCAAATGTAAAAGTCTTTCATTTCTTACACTTGTGTAATCCAATGTAATGAATTGATTGAATGATATATGAAATGCATTGCGATGTTTATATATGATTAATTATGTCATGTTATATTTATATTGAATGTGATTCACATGTATCAACTGAATATATAGGTTTGATGTTGGTTTTATATAGTTCTAAGTCAATAAGAACTTAGAAATATATTTAACTTAGTCATGTGGACATTCATGCTAATGGACCATATTTATGGCCCATACGCATGAATGAACCATGCTTATGGACCAGTCGCACGACTGAACTAGATGACTGAATCAGTCATATGATTGAGACATAAGATTGGTTCAATCGCATGACTGAACCTTCAGTCGTGCGTATGAGTCAATCGCATGATTCAGTCGCACGACTGAATCATATGCTAATGGTTCAGTCGTACGAATGAGCACTGATAACCTATAAATACCACATAATTCGTAGAAAAACAGAAGACTTCATAATACTTCGTATACTTTCATACCCTAGCCGTCCAGAGCGTCCCAAGTCGCTAATCCAAGTTCATAGATCATTCCTGATCGATTTCAATCTGTTCTTAACGTTTGTTTCATTGTTAGATTGATCGGGTTATTCGTTCTCACTGATTGGATCGCCAATAAAATAGAATTCCGTGATATTTGATCTGGTTTCACGCAGAATCTTTTAGTACTCTGTACGTACATGGTCCTAACAAAATCGATTTCTACAAATCCACGAACTAGAGGAACTGAGAGAACAAGCATACGAAAATGCTAGGGTTTACAATGAAAAGACAAGGAAATTCCATGACTCTCGATTAAAGAACAATAAACGATTTCATGTGGGAGCATGTGTCTTACTGTATAATTCTTGTTTGCGTTTGTTTCCCTGAGAGCTAAAATCACGTTGGTCTGGACCTTACACAATTAAAAACGTGTTTCCAAATGGTGCCATCGAAATCGACAACCATGACGGTTTAACATTCAAATTAAATAATCAGCGTTTAAAACCGTATAACGATGAACCAACCAAGATTTTCTCGGAGGAATTACACCTCCGCCCTGATAAAGACTAAGTGTGGGGAAGAGTTGTGCTGAAGACCCAAAACTTAAACACGAAACCTGTACATAAGTTATCGTTGATTTTTTAACTTTTTCTAGGACCTCACAAGCCCAGTCACGGGGCCATGCCCATGGAACACCCCCCCTGTGCTTCTGACAAAAATTTCCACGATCTCCGCTGAAACGTTGCAGGACGAATTTAAGACAATTTCTGACAAACACGGGGTCGTGCCTGGCTAAGCATGCCTCCGTGACCAACCTCCATGTCCTTTATATAAATACCACACTTGTTCAAGCTTTTATGACATCCATTCCTACTAAAAACGTTCAAAAGATGAAAAAATCAAGTCACGAAAGTTCAAACTGGAATACTACAAAGAAACCGCCTTCTGAAACACGAGAGCCAACGATGCAAGAATACTACTTCGAGCTGCATGAACTGATCAAACAATTGACTGAGATGAACCTCGTCGCATCCCAAAGCCTAGCTGAACTCATCCAAAACGTTCAAGAGATGGGCGAGGAACTCGTATCCGTCAACCGTCAGCTTGCAGAACTAAGTAACTGCACTTAACACTACCCCATCCCAAACCTTCCACACGAAATGTGTGGAGGCTTCTTTTAGAAGAATTTCACGATTTTTTATGTGCGCTTATGCGCGTTAAGGAGTCTAGTTTTGCAGTTTCAAACTCTCGGCCTTTAACGTATTATGTAATCATAGGAATGAAGGAAATGTAATTATCATTTGGCATGTTTTAATTAACTTTAGGACTATTTTCATAACTTTTCTGATGATATGGAAGTGATAAAACTGAACCGGGTAAATTGCATAACGCATGTAACCAAAAACGGAACAACGAAAAACTGAAATCGCATAATATAAGGGGAGCACACCCTCGTGCCTAAGGAGGCACGCCTCCGTGTTCAATAAAAATTGACATATTCTGACTTTTTACAGCCATTTGTCTTATTCCCTTTCAATTTCCATTGATAAATGTCGAATGCAATACTGCAATAACCCGCATCCACTCCCATTTTCATCATTTTTTTATTTTTCTTTCTTATTTCAAGAGTTCTTCCAATTCTTTTCAAGTGTGATTGTCCAAGAGGTTAGTATTACTAATTCCTAGTATAATGATGTTCATTTACATGTAGTTAGGTGATTAGGTCTCTAAACAACCGAAATCCTAGTAATTATATGTAAACCTTGTAGTTAAAAGTCTTATGGAATGATGAATACTTTAAGCCTTCTTGTTCATGCTTATCTTTGTATTTGATTAGTGCTAATTACTATGTTTAGTTAGATATTAGTATGTTTTTCTTTCATTGTTAACAAGGCTATCTTCATAATTCGTGGTTGAATCGTTGTTAAGTACATTCAAGTTACAATAGTTCAAATTGTCAAACTTATGGTGATTAAACACTATATATATTTTGGATATCTTGAATTATTAACGCGTGATTACGATGATACATGTATAATCTTTGGTTTTTCAAGCAAGAAAATATTAAACCCATGCTTAATCAAAGGTTTACCAAAAAACCACGCATGCTCGAGTTAAAATTTTATACTTCAAAATGTTAATCACACACCCATGTTTCACGAGACACACCCCCATGTTTAATAGTTTTTCTTGAATGTCAAACTTGATACTGTTTTTAAACATGAGTATAACAAATTTGATACTATGTCTCTTAAAACCCATGTTTGTCACCAATAAAATGAAACTATTCCAAAAATTTGTTATATATAGTTTAACTTATTTGTTCAAAATTTCAGGATCATGAATCATTCCTATTTGCAATTTGAGGGAAGTCGTGAAAGATGGTGTCGTGACTGCCTGTGTAAGATTGTTGCAAATGAATGAAAAGTCATATTTGCAAACCGATGAAAAAACCCTAACGGTTGTCGGATAGCTCGAAAGATATAATAATTTATTGAGTATTCAGTGGAAGCGTATGTTTTCATAAAACAAACCTTCTGTTTATGAAGTAACTCTTGAATTCTTAGCATCTTTCAGATTTAGCATGAAAGAGTCTGACCCGTGGGATGATGAAGAAGTTTCATTTAGACTAGGTGGACGTTGGCGAAATACATCCATAGCCTTGTTCGGTGTCAATCTCGGTATCTATATAGAACAAGAAATAGAGGAGGAAGCAATATCAGGAATGCCAGCATACCATACCTTTCCAGACGAGGAAAGTAGGGACGCGGAAAGTGGTGTCATGAGAAAAGCATTTTGGGAGAGAATTGGAAAAGGGGTGTTTAACTCGAGTAAAACCAAAAGCAATCATATTCGAGACCCGTTGTTACGTTACATACATAGGTTGCATAGCCATTCCATAAGAACTCGTGGTCAAAGCGAGGGAGTTACTAGTTTGAAGGACTTATTCATTTTATATTGTATGACAAATCAATTTCCATAAAATATTGTATACTTGTTTGGTAATCTCTTTGCCAGAAATGCAACTGCAGGTGCTCCAATACCCATGTTTGGAGGAAGTTAGATTCTAAACCTATACGAGAGCTATGGGTGTAACACGGAAGGAACTGAAGGAGTGGTGCCAAGATTGTTGGATTTGAGCATTTGCACGAGTATGTACATGATAACAGCCCTACCAAATGGACAGACGAGGTTTATGGATACAAAGGGACAAATCTGGGATCCGGCAGATCCCGAAGAAATCATCATGGACCTCTATATGTCGTCACAGCATGAAGAAGTCGGGGCTTCCAGTTCACATGTTAGAGAATTCCTGACTATGTTAGACCTTTATGAACCAATCCTAACCACCAACAACCATGCATGGAGATCATTTGAATACGCATAACAAGCTTTCAACCGAGTCGAAAATATGCATTCCCGAGTAGATGACATGAGCAATAATGTCACGTACATCAGAAACCGAATGTATCATGAGTGGGGGGATATCCCACCATAAAGCCCTTGAAAATCATATCACTTTCAGGGCCCGGGCAAAGATGTTTTGTGGCAATCTATCTTTTAATTTATGTCATTTTATTTTTATTTTGCGTGTTTAGGATTTTAATGTTTTCAATTGTTGGACCAAAAGAACCAATGAGCCAAGATCAGGAAAACCTCTAAGTCCCACATGACATCACAACAACTGCTGAAGACTCCCATCAGCTGTTCTGACAAAGTCTGAAGAATCAACAGCTGAAGTTCAAAGAACTGAAGTACAACAGCTAAAGATCCCAAAGTACTGAAGACAAGTACTGAAGTCTAAAGTACTGATAAACACAAGTACTGAAACTTCAAGTACTGAAGACAAGTGCTGAAGATCAAAGTCTGAAGAACTAAAGAACTGATGATCAACTGCTGATGCACAAAGTCTGAAGACAACGACTGAAGACATCAGCTGATGACAACTACTGAAGTCATCAGCTGATGAATCATCTGAAGACCAAAGTCTGAAGACCAAAGTGCTGAAGTTTCAGAGTTTGTCACAACAGCTGAAGAAGTCTTCTTCAGTTGTTGTGATGGTTTTATTTTCTTTTCAATAGTTTTATGTTTTTCATTTCAGTAGTTTGTACAACAGCTGAAGAGTTTGTTCTTCAGCTGTTATAGTTCAGTAGTTGTAAACGACTGAAGAGTTTGTTCTTCAGTCGTTGTAGCTTTTCAGTAGTTTCCTTTTCAGTACTTGTAATAGGTAGAACACTTAGGAAATTTTGTAAGAAGATGTCAGCTGTTGTGACATCTTCAGTAGTTGTGTTCTATCAGTAGTTAGTTAAATAATTGTTTAATGTCAGTGGAATCTGACAACAGTATGGGTCATTTGCCTATAAAAAGGCAGTGACCTGAATGTATTCCATGCCGAAACATGTGAAATAAACGAATATTATTGCTTTTAAGGCAAAATTATTCTCTCTCTCTACAATTTACATTACATGCAATATTCCTTACGTTCTTGCATTAATTGCTAATTATCATGCTAAATCCGCTGCGAACACAATCTAATTGATCAAACTAGAGGCTGAGATCCTAACAAATGGTATCAGAGCAGGTTAATCATTGATAGATTTCACTATTGATCATTTGAAACTGCTCTTTTGATCTCTAAGTTTGATCGAATTAGCAATTTGCAAGAATTAGCTGTAGAGAGAGAGATTCTGCTGTTTCTGGCCGAAAACTTGAGGTTCTCTGGTGGTTTTGAGCTATATTTGTTTTGTTTAAACTTGAGTTTGACTAAAAACTGAGATGACTACACCAACAAGCGATCCTCACAATACTGGTTCCTCAACCAAGCCACCGATGCTTGTGAGAAATGAGTATAACATATGGCAAAGACGTATGCTTCACCACTTGTCTGTCAACAGTGCTGGTTGTTGGAAGTCAGTGGTGCATGGACCATACAAGCCTATGGTGAGCATCCCTGAATCTAATGAACAGGTTCCAAAGAAACCTGAACAATATTCGGACGAAGATCTAAAGCTGTTCGAGATTGATGCTAGAGCCCATGGAATTTTAGCCATGGCTATTCCAAATGAGATTTACTCAGGGCTCTTGCATCATGAAACTGCTCATGACCTATGGGTTGCTCTAAAGGAACAATTTGGAGGAACTGATTCGGTCTTAGCAAACAATAGGGAAATCCTCGCCCAACAATATGAGACATTCTCATATAGAAAGGGTGAGACTCTGACCCAGCAGTTTGAGCGGTTCTCTTGTTTGATTTCTGAGCTGAAGATGGTCAAACAAGAGTACTCCAACAGCCAGATGAACAACAGGTTCCTCAGATCACTGCCTGAGAGATGGGACACTCATACCAGTGTCCTACGCTCCAGTGCAAATCTAGAAACTCTATCTCTCACCCAACTTCATGGGAAGCTGCTCACCTTTGAGAGAGAGATAGAGCAAAAGAGGAAGTTGTCCACCTCTGACAAGCTCGCTGATGACTTTGTTCAAGGAAATGCTGCCTTGATAAGTCAGGAGTCAGAATATGCTTCATCAGAAAGTTCTTATGATGAGCATATTGATTTCTCTACCAACTCAGAACAAGCTTTTGTTGGTGTAGGTAGTAGTCCAGGAGGCAGCAGTGATAACTGGTGCTTCTTGATGGAGGATTTGAAGGGCATTCCAGATGATGATCTGGAAGAGATGGATATTTTGAGCCAAATGGCAATGATCAATATCAGATCTCAAAAGTTCTACAAAAGAACTGGTAGGAAATTCCCTGGTCTCTCTGGCAAAACCAAAGTTGGTTTTGACAAGAGCAAGTTGAGGTGTCACAAGTGCCAAAGGCTTGGACACTTTGCTAGAAAGTGTAGATCATCTGGATCTAACTCCTCTGCACCCTTTGTGACTTTTCCAAGCAATAGCTCACAGCACAGAGGGCAACCTTCCTCCAGTTCTGGTCATCCATCATAAGCACAGGCATCACCTGCTTATTTTGTGCCTCAGGGGTATATGCCATACTCATACCCCTGCTACTACGTGCCTCAGTCCAGTCAAACTCAAGCACCTTCGGCTCAACCACCACAGGCTCTTCCTGAGCCTCAATCTTCCCCATCTCATCATCAAACACAACCTCAACAACACAGCTTCTTCACCCCAGGAGTTGTTGACTGGAGTAGTCTACCAGATGATCTATCTGGTCAGGAACAACTACTCCAAGGTGTTGGTCAACATGGTGGTGATAGTCCTTTTGGAAATCTTGCTCTGATGGCCCTTGAGTCTGCTGAGGGGTCATCATCTAATGCCTCATCACAGGTATCATCTGAGGTCAAAGCCAAGCTTTGTTCTGAATCATGCATAGCAGTATTTGCTTCTATTAGAGAAGCAAATGTAGCTTTAATAGATAAAAATCTTGAGCTAGAGCACACTATTTCCAAAAGAAAAGCTGATTTTGAGGTTGTACTAAAAGAGAAAAATGATGAGATTTACAAGCTTAAATGCCAAATCAAAGATGGTAAAGCTAGGGAAGATGTACTTCTAGAGAAGTACAGAGACCTCAAGGAAACTCTTGCAAACACCCAAGTAGAGTGTGATCGATGGGTGCAATCATGCAAGGGTTTTGAAATGCTTCTTAGCAAGCAATCAGCTTCCAATGTGAAGTTTGGGATTGGTTATAATCACACTGCTCCTCCTACAGATTTCACTTCAAGAGCAGAAGTTGAATCTGATGGAGAGAGCAATAACCAATCCTTCTCATCATGTGACCTACTATCTTCTGATTCAGCATCATCAGAGATAGAAGTCAGCAACCAATCAGCAGATGCTACAAGAGCTGATGGCTCAAATGCTGACTGTCACATGATCAAAAAGTTGATCAACTCAGGTGTTGTCTCTAGAAGTACTGAAAGTACTAGAGAGCTGAAAAAGAAGTGACTGGAATCCAAAAGGATTTCAGTGTCACTTATCAAAAGAAATTTGTTGGACCAAAAGAACCAATGAGCCAAGATCAGGAAAACCTCTAAGTCCCACATGACATCACAACAACTGCTGAAGACTCCCATCAGCTGTTCTGACAAAGTTTGAAGAATCAACAGCTGAAGTTCAAAGAACTGAAGTACAACAGCTGAAGATCGCAAAGTACTGAAGACAAGTACTGAAGTCTAAAGTACTGATAAACACAAGTACTGAAGACTTCAAGTACTGAAGACAAGTGCTGAAGATCAAAGTCTGAAGAACTGAAGAACTGATGATCAACTGCTGATGCACAAAGTCTGAAGACAACGACTGAAGACATCAGCTGATGACAACTACTGAAGTCATCAGCTGATGAATCATCTGAAGACCAAAGTCTGAAGACCAAAGTGCTGAAGTTTTAGAGTTTGTCACGACAGCTGAAGAAGTCTTCTTCAGTTGTTGTGATGGTTTATTTTCTTTTCAGTAGTTTTATGTTTTTCATTTCAGTAGTTTGTACAACAGCTGAAGAGTTTGTTCTTCAGCTGTTATAGTTCAGTAGTTGTAAACGACTGAAGAGTTTGTTCTTCAGTCGTTGTAGCTTTTCAGTAGTTTCCTTTTCAGTACTTGTAATAGGTAGAACACTTAGGAAATTTTGTAAGAAGATGTCAGCTGTTGTGACATCTTCAGTAGTTGTGTTCTATCAGTAGTTAGTTAAATAATTGTTTGATGTCAGTGGAATCTGACAACAGTATGGGTCATTTGCCTATAAAAGGGCAGTGACCTGAATGTATTCCATGCCGAAACATGTGAAATAAACCAATATTATTGCTTTTAAGGAAGAATTATTCTCTCTATCTACAATTTACTTTACATGCAATATTCCTTATGTTCTTGCATTAATTGCTAATTATCATGCTAAATCCACTGCGAACACAATCTAATTGATCAAACTAGAGGCTGAGATCCTAACATCAATAAATTGATGATATTTCAGGTGATTACGAGGATTCTCACAATTTAATGCATGAGTCGAATTCATCGTGTTTAGGGGAGTTATTTCGTTACCTTTTCTTGTTTTAATTTATCTATACTATATATAAAGCATATGAGAGGGTATTTTAAGATACCAAAAAATTAAGAACACTTACTATATTCAATGCATAAGATACAATCAATTTTAAGGGTAAAATCGTATTTGTAACATTATTTACACATTACCCCTTATAATTAGTTACAAATAACCTTACACTTACTAATATTTGCATAAAATTTTATATTATCTACCCATACACCAAAAAAACTTAATATGTTTTAAGATTTCAGCTCTATCTTTTAATCTATCATATTAAAAAACGTTTTGAGACTACAACTTAACCTATTTTTATTTTTAAATATTTTGGTGTAAACTTTATGCTGAAACGATCTGTATTTTGTGAGGTACAATAAGTTAATGCGTATATATAAGTCGTCATGCAGAACTCATTTATCTGTTGTTTTAAATTTTAGCTTAGAAAAAAACATAATAAACTTTTGTAAAACTACTACAAGAATAACAAAATATTAAATGCACGTGTCAAATGTAAAATGTCATCCCGCTGTATTGCGCGGGCACCACTCTAGTTAATCACAATGGGGACAATGTGAATTTTAAGTGTGGGTATGGGGTAATTGACACTCACATTTGACACTTTGTTAAAAAAAAGGTCCAAATTAAAAAATTTTATAAAAATCACTTAACCATTAAATTTTGTGACACAAAACCAAAATTTTAAACAATTTTTAATAAAACAAATTATAAATATACGTTTTCGGGAAATAAATAAGTAAATAAATGATATCCAAATAAAAATTGGAAACTATTTTTTTGTGATATCCTTAGAAACAATAATCTACTAAAAATATGTAATCATGTAAAATGAAACACTTTTATCCAATTCCATACGTATGTGAGTTTATTTTTTGAGCCTTAAACACCTTTTACGATTTTACTTTCATTCTGGATTTAATTGAGGGTGCCTTATGATATGTGTGATTAGAACTTGCTTTGGGTATGCATTTCAAGATCTTAATTAGTATTTTCTGCATACAAATGAGTTAGACATTAGGAAACCTTAACCATAAAGCCCCTAACCATTTTCTTTTAACTTTTCTTACCCAAACGTCAACCCTAGTCAGCCCCGTTGAGCTTAAATGTTTTTATTTTTTTGATCACCCGAACCACCAAGTCACTTAACCAAAAAGCCTTCAACAAAACCCGTTTTTCGTTAAAAATATGTTTTTGGCTTATAAAAAAAGAAGAAGAAAAATTTGTCTTTTATCGGCAGACTTAAAAGAACTGAAATGCATTCTTTTGATTTTAATTTGCTTTGTTGCCTTCATCACGTAAAACCGGAACTTCCCCTAGAAATCCGCGAACAAATTTCTAAAATCACGTACGACGTGAGAAAGAAATGGCGAAAAAAGGAACAAGTTCCGCCATTTTATGGAATTTCAAAACGCGCTATAAAGAGGTGGGCAAAAAGATACGAAAGATGCCCAAACTGTGGAAATTGGTCCCATAATGGAAAATGCAAAAAGAACCAAACTGAGTCCCAATATGTATACACAAAATTCATCCGATTGGGTGCTATTAGGATTCAAGCCGAACGATCCTTTCGAAAGGAAAGTTTTGCATATCTTCGGGTGAAAGACGAAGTAAGGTTTTTAAAAGCAAAGTACGGTCTTGACAATCTGACCTTGAACAAGTCCTCAAGTTAGCATATCCCTTCTAGCTTGAAGTATTGTATAGGGAGCCTTTTACTGCTTTCCTTGTAGTTTATGTTAGAAAAATAAGCCAACACCATTGTCTTTAGCATTTAGCCACTTTTTTCAAATGTTCCATCCCCGAGTCCAAGCCAAGTTACAACCCATCAAATGCCTAGCGATTTATGCAAGTAAATATCTAAGGAGGTGGAGTTTTGATCCCTTAATGAGAATATGATTTCACACGTATTCATACTAGACAATTGAGCGCGTTAGAAAGAAGCATATTTAACAAGAAATTGAAGAACCCGAGCTTTAGAATCCAAGCATGGGGTCGTGCCTCATTAAGCATGCCCCCATGTCTTGCCTGAAACACACCCCCATGCTAAATTTGGCACACCTCCGTGTTTGGACATCTGACAGGACAAAAGTACTGTCCCCCAAAAGTAAGTATGGGGTCGTGTCCCATGAAGCATGGGGTCGTGCCCCACCTCAAACACGGGGTTGTGCCCCATTTGTCACAAGGCTGTGCCCGGCACCTACTGCACGTACGAACCGACCAACTTTTAAGCATTGTACTAGCACGGGGCCATGCCTTTTAAGCACGGGCCCATGCTTAAACACTCCAAAAAGCCTATAAATAGAGGGCTAAGTTCACAATTTTGGCAAGCTTTTGGTGGGAGAGTTACTTTGTATAATTCTCTTAAGAATCAAGACTTAAAGATCATTTGGAGGCTCGGGAGGTGCATAAAACACCTGGAAGAAGCTAGGGATTGTCTAAACATCATCCATTGTGGATCACCGGTTTGATTATTCTATTTCATCGATGAATCCATATCTATCTTCTTTGTTATTTTTTGTCATGTTCAAGCTCATTATGAGCTAAACTCTTATTATCATCCTAATTGGATGAAACTTAAGTAAATTGTGATGAACTAATGTTGTGATTTATATTGTGTTAATGTTATGGTGGTCTTGGGAAAACTTTCGATGGGTAGCATCTACATTTTAACGGAAAGTTATAAACTTATAATTTGTAATTATGTATGTTATACATGGTTGAAAAACGTATGATCAATTTTATTCGTGAAACCGGTCTTTATAACAAATCCATGGCTAATGAACTAGAAATGGTTATTAGAAATCATATCACCTTAACTTTCTGATCATTTATGGATTCCCTTTTATTAGTCTGAAAAATCTACAGTAATTATTATGGTTTTCTAAAATTAATGGTATGTTAGAAAGGAACTTGATCAACTCTCTTCTTTACATTAAGTTATGTTTTAAGAAATCGTAAGTCGAAGAGGTCACAAAAGATTTACCTACATTACTAGGGCTTTGACCTAAGCGGTAAATTTCAACTTGACATGATCCTAGTCACTACGGAGCGGATAGACGAGAAATCGTGCCAACTCATATTTATAAACATTAACATAATTACCTTAATCAATATCTTTAATCATACCATCAATTCATCAGAGTTACATAAGTGTAATCTAATTAGGATGATAGCCTTTATTCCCTGGCTTTAAATCCAAAAGTTTTAATCTTGTTTTACTTTATTTTTATTATTATTTCTAAAACCCTAAAAATATTAATTACATCAATGCAACTCATCATTTTCTCAAATAAAAATCAATTCCGGTAGTCAACCATTAAGATTGTTGAGTAGGCTAGGTGTGTCCACGGATTGATACTCGGTTCTTATCATCACTATATTACCTCACGGTAGATACACTTGCCTTTTGTGTGTGTTGTTTATTATTAGTAATAACCAATTAAAACCGAATCTGTGCGAAAAACCTTTATCAAAATATATATACTTTTCACACACATCATTTACTCATCGGCTAATTCTTTAGTCGAATCGTTACTTTTCGTATGATTTCAGGAAATGCATCTTAGTTCGATTACATCCAAATTTACAATGATAATTTGAAATTAATATTACTTCTACGCATTTATTACCATGTGCTATAAGCAATTGATTCACATTCGTCTATCCTGATAATTCCGCCATCAGTTGGGGCTTGACAATTGATTTGGTTCTAGTTTTACAGAATTAGTGGTGGTTAAGGCGTGGGTAAATATTTGGGCAACACATAGAAAAGAAACTCGTCATCAATCCATAAATAAAGATAAAATTGTGTGAAAAATAATAGTACATTCTCATGAAAAGTAACATCTCGAAACATAGTATGCTATTACAAAGTGAGGAAAAACATTTGTAACCTCTTTGGAGACTTGAATATTCAATAAATACACATCTGAGAGACTATGGATAAAAATTAGTATTACGAGGATGGGTATTTAAATAAAACAAATAGTACCAAATATCCTACATTGAATTGGATATTAGGGTTTCATAGGAAACAGAACATAGAACAAAATGTCACCATTGAGGATATCTATCGAAATGATTTGGGGATATACATCTTGAACATAAGTGCTCAAGCCACTTCAAAAAGGTGTCTACTTTTTCATTTCATAACCTCGTTTAGGGTTGGTTGGTGTGTTAACACATGAGGATTCATGAAATATACCATGACAAATATTCTTTTATATTATCACTTCACGTGGTTTGAATAGAGACATTGAATTGTGTTTTAATTTCAACATGTACGAAATAAAAATGAGCAAACACATAAGAATGATATCTCATAAAGTAATATCATGTTATAAAGAGTAGTCATCATAAATTTAACAAAGTATTTAAAATAAGATTTAGACAAAATCAAACATAGTCCGTCAAAATCCTAACGAACCAAATCAAAAGGGAATGTAACTCGCTTATTAACTTGAGGACAAAAATAAACACATTGGCGTTTAGCAAACTGACATGATTCGCATTGTAAAGACAACAAATTAGGAAGTCCTTGACATGACTCTTTTAGATTTTTGAAGGATGGATAACCTAATTGGTAATGTGTCTCAAACAAAGATGAATATGGGCAAACAAGATAATAAGGTGTTTGAATTATAAGTCTATATAGCCATCAAATTCTTGTCCTTTACCAATATTCCTCTTCGTTTACATTTTAAATGTCACAAGAATCACGAAGGAATGCGATACTACAATTTTAACCATAAGTGTTTTACAATCAGATAGTAAATTAAACAAGAATTTTAGTCGGTAGATCTATCAGCGATGTTGACACATGGATCAAAGAAGTAATATTTGAACTCCTAAAGCTAATCACTTTTGGGTAGATCTATTAGTGATGTTAACATAAGATGATAGTTCGTGATTATAAAAATTAGAAAGGAACTAAGGATCACCAGTTATATGTTCTACACTAGAGTCAATAACCCGTTTAGATGTAGTAGATAAAAGGAATCTAATAGTTACATGTCTCCAAAGATGTAGCAATCAAATTCAATGTAGAAGCAAGATGGGTAGAAGACCCTCTAGATTGTCAAACCAAAAGGAAAGTGTTTGCTATGTTGAAGACCATCACAAAAGTTATTCTCCACATTAGCAAATTCTATTATGGAAACGTAATCACTTTGAATAGGAGTATGATTGCTAAAACTAGCACTAGTATCAGCTGAAGATGTGGGTGATGGAATATTTTT
The DNA here is from genome assembly GCA_024085815.1 of Flaveria linearis. Lineage (NCBI taxonomy): Eukaryota > Viridiplantae > Streptophyta > Magnoliopsida > Asterales > Asteraceae > Flaveria > Flaveria linearis. The sequence continues at coordinate 61,952,804 of CM044007.1, read as the reverse complement.
CATGACAATGTTACGAGCAAATGTATCCTAAGGAGAAGGAATAATGGCTTCATTTATAAACAGGGATCGAATGTCATCAAATTCTCGTCGCAAGTCAAGAAATATATCACTGTTATTTTTTCTTGTTAAGTTTGTATAACCCGTACATCATTACTAAAAGGTTGGATAAGTTTAACTCTTTAAACCTCTATTTGAACTCCATAAGATAAGTAGTTAGTGATCAATCAAGTTGCTCCCTCCAGTGAAAAGACTTACAAACACTTCAAATTCTAAACATGTTACTTTGTTGATAATATAGAAATTTTAAGTAGAGTTGCTACGAAATGAACATTAATGGTATTAATAGTTACACTTGAGTCGCCTTTGGTTGTTTTCTCGTAATCCATATCTAGTCTCAAAACTAGAAGTAGAGACTAGGACCTATTAGCGATAAGCTTTACATATTTGAATATTAGTTAGTTATGATTTGTAATTATCTACTTATCAATAATCTCCACCATTAGTGGTGATTCGGTTCTTCTTCTTCCCTATACAAAGGGATTGATATTTAATAATAAAGCATGGAATTATACATATCATAACCCACTGTTATGGTATCAGAGCTCGATCCAAAAGCCTAAATTGAGTCTCGGAATTAAACCACGGCTTAATCATGTCCGACACCGAAGACTCCACTACCTCACCAAAGCCTGTAAAGGATCAAACCAAAGCTACGGACTCGCCATCTATATGTAACACCCGTATTTTTTTTAGCAAGAAATAAAAGAAAAAAAAAGAAAAGAAAATAAAAGAAACTAAAAAGGAGGGACCAAAAGTGCCAAATGGGCAAAGTTATTATTTATTTTGTACAAAAGGAAGGCATGGTCGCCCATTACCTCCTGCACATTTCTTTGCATCGGTTTTTAGAGAGAGAAAGCAGTAGGAGCAGAAAACATCGGGATTTTTGAAGAAGAACCTGAGAAATTTGAAGTTTTTGGGTAAGAAATCTCGAATTATGATATTTAGGACGATTCTAGAACCATTTATGAGCTTATAAATGTAACTAGTGTGTTCGGGTTGCACTGTGTGTGTGTTTTAGGTGTATAAACGACTGAGACGTTCAAGGAAAGGACATCTAAAACCCGAAGGCAAATTAAGGTGAGTTCTAGACCCCCTTTTTACTGATTTTTAAATATTTTGGGGCTGGAAATGCATATATATATGTTTTTGTAAAGTTTGGGATGATACCCGTATGAAATGAATGTATGCATGTTTATGTTTATGCTAGATTTATGCCTAGAATCATGTGTATATGTTTAGAATTAGGCATTATGATGTTGGGACTTAGAGTATGGATTAGACACATGAACAGGTTGCAAATATATCTGAAATTGGACTTAGAATAAATAATTACAGGTTGATGAGTCCACCAGTGCTCATACGACCAACAGTGTGGTCGTATGACCAGGAGATATATTTTTCTAAGTGCTGATGAGTCTAACAGGACTCATACGACCAACAGTGTGGTCGTATGACCAAGTTATATTTCTAAGTGTTGAGTCCAATAGGACTCATACGACCAACAGTGTGGTCGTATGACCAAGTTATATTTCTAAGTGTTGAGTCCAATAGGACTCATACGACCAATAGTGTGGTCGTATGACAAAGTGATATTTTTCCAAGTATGATGATGAGACCACTAGTGCTCATACGACCAACAGTGTGGTCGTATGATCAGAACACATTTCTAAGTCTAGGGATGGTACGACCAATAGTGCTCATACGACCAACAGTGTGGTCGTATGACCATATGATAATTCTAAGTATAAGATGAAAAGTCCAGCAGTGCTCATACGACTAACAGGGCTCATACGGCCAGAGGGCTTATACGCCCAACAGGGCTAAAACGCCCAGAATACTTAGAATTTTTCAGAAATTTCCTGCAATACCGAAGTTCGAGGTTTTGACCAGGGTTGACTAGGGTTAACAAATGATGATGTTTCATGCATGTAATGATGATTATGGTTAGCCCTTATTGTTACTGATATTATTATCAATGTATTATTGTTAACAATATTATTAAAATATTGTTAAGTATGTTATGATGCTATGTATGATGATGAATGTATGATGAGTATGTATGATGAGTGTGTATGTTCCTTGTAATTGTGTATGCTTATCTTTCTGAAACTTTACGAATAACGAGAATGAACTAATGAAGTATTATGTATCGTAAAGTGAAAGATAATGAAAGAGGAACATGATGACGAATGCATGTATTAACGAATGAATGAAAAGAAGAATGATGACGAATACATGCATTAATGAACGAACGAATTATGTCTTGCAAGCATTGAATAACGCGATTGGTCCTTCTTTGTGATTGACCATGGTCATGGTACCTCTACCGCTTACCTCTAGTACCGTGGCATACGATTTTCCGTCATATGTTGACTACGGCCCGGTAGCTAATAACGATCGGGGTGTAGCATATGGTATTGGTACAATTCACCTTTCAATGCGTGCAAGTAAGTATGAACGGGATTCTTGTCATTCGACCACAGTAATCATAGCCAAGTGCTATGAAGTGGGTAAAGCCTGACAGAATCCATACGAGAAGTTAAAGATAACGATGAATAACGAATGATGAAGATAATAACGAATATTATCTCTGTGTACGTATGATGTATGAACGCACGCACGAAAGGATACTTTTAAATAAGTAAAAGTATGTTTTATTATAAAACTAGAACTCACTCAGCAACGCTGACTTTTATGTATTTTCCAGTTGGCAGGTAGTGTTGCTGAGGATGGCACGAGGTGGCTACTCAGCTCTTTTGGGATGGCATTCTTTTGTCAATGTTTTTGTATTGTAATGCAAACAAACGATATTTTGTAACGGGTGTTGTATTACTTTGCAAAAGCATTTATAGTAAATTTAAAGTTTCCGCTGCATGGTTTTATTAAGTTGTATTAAATGTATGTTTTATGGGTGATGACGACCAACTGTGAGGTGCCCGGGAACGGTGCCTTACAAGTTGGTATCAGAGCCAAAGTTTAAGTGAAATGGGTAAATTTTTAAAATAAACCTAAACTTAAACTGAAATTGGGACAGAAAGGAAGAGAATGCCATCTGAGTAGCTGCGTGCCATCAGGTATTTTCTTGAAAGTTAACCAGTGTTATGTGCGCATGTTATGTGTTTATGTGTACTGTTAGACTTAGATACTAATGTAGTCAGGACAGGTAATGCTCGGGGTGTGAAGAGTAGAGTAAGTGGCTAATCACAACTGGCCACTGTAATTAGGGACTTACTGTACTTGACATAAACTGAGCTATTTCCTTGAATGACCGTGTTGGTGTTTAAATCTTCCAGTGTGATAGAAGATGGTCGGTGGTAGATCATCTAAAGCCCCAATTGGTGGAGGCAGTGGCGGAAGTGGTGCGGAACCACGAGCCACAAGAGGAAGGCCTAGACAAGAGAAGAAGGTTCCCGAAGAACCTAATACTACTCCCTCGGGGGGAGTGGATGAGAGTGATGATGTGAGAGCCTCGGTGAAAGAGACAGTGATCGAGGAGGTGCACCAAGTCATGCAGACGATTTTACCGTCTGTAGTGACCGAAGTGATAAAGGCAGTACGTGAAGATGATAGACGGGGGAGGAATCGGTCCTCAGGAAGACAGCAACAGACGGAAGCAGAAACAGTACTATCCGATGATGAAGAGGAAGAGGAAGAAGAGCAGTTACGGGAGACAGCCCGGGGTTGTAACTACGGGGCATTCATGAGGGGCAAGCCCCCAACTTTTGATGGCTCTGGTACTGCTACTGATGCTCACCAATGGGTGATGGAAATGGAAGCTGTCCTCGATATTAGTGATTGCCAGGAGGACAAGAAGGTGAAGTTTGCTACCCACTCTTTTACAGGGTCGGCTTTATGCTGGTGGAAAAATATAGTCCAAGCCGAGGGTAGCAGGGCTATAGGGAAGATGAAGTGGGCTGAGTTAAAAAGGCTGGTGATCGAGGAATTCAGTCCTCGTCGGGAAATGGATAGAATAGAGAGAGAGTTCCTGCAGTTGGAGGCGGGGACGATGACCCACCAACAATATACCACCAAGTTTAACGAGTTGGCGCTGTTGGTGCCGGAGCAGGTGACGCCGGTGTCTCGAAAGATCAACCGGTATATTCAGGGGCTGCCAGCTGAAATTCGTTGGCACTTGATTTCTGCCCGACCAAGCACTTTCAGGTCGGCAGTGGATTTGGCGGGAAGGTTATTCGATGAACGGGCTGCTTTGGTGAAGGCTGAGGGAAGCAAGAAAGGAAGTGGAGAGAAGAACTGGCAAGGGAAGAGATTTGGTCGGGGTGATACTTCGACGAATAACAAGAAGGCAAGGGTGGATGACCGCCGAGTGGTCATGTCTGGAGCTGGGGTGAGGAAGTGTGGCAAGTGTGGAAGGGAGCACTCAGGGGAGTGCAAATGGGGATCCAACCTCTGCTTTAAGTGCGGGAGGACAGGGCACATATCAAAAGATTGCCGGATGGGCAAGTGCTTTAACTGTGGAGAAAGTGGCCATATGAGTAGGGACTGTAAGAAGCCGGGGCTGAGGCTTCAGGGTAAAGAAGACGGGAAGTGAAGGTCCGAGAGCAAGTGCCAGGGCTTTCACTATGACGCAGGAAGAGGCTAGGACGGACCCCGATGTGGTGTCAGGTACGTTTCTAGTAAATCAAACTCTTGCTTCTGTGTTATTTGATTCTGGTGCTAGTAGGAGTTTCATTTCTACTACTTTCTGTGCTAAATTGCCTGTTAGTAGTAAATGCATTAGTGAGCCTTTTTATGTAGAAACTGCTATTGGTAAGTCCACTAGAGTTACTGATGTGATAGAGGACTATACCATAGAGTTAGAAGGTCATAGGTTTGCTGCTAGATTACATGTGATGCCCCTAGGTGGATTTGATGTAGTACTAGGGATGGATTGGTTGGCAACCTATGAAGCGAATATCGTATGTCGAAAGAAGATGATTAGATTGACGGCATCTGACGGGAGTCTGGTGACAATATACGGTGATCGGGTAACGATGATTCCGAAGGTGATTTCGATGGCGGTGGCGGGGAAGTGCATGAGGCGTGGGTGCAACGCCTACCTATGTTATGTAAAGGATGTGGAGACACCAAACCACAATTATCTGACGTTCCGGTTGTGTGTAAGTTTCCAGATGTGTTCCCGGAAGACTTATCGGGATTGCCACCTGACCGTGAAATCGAATTTCAAATTGACTTAATACCCGGTGCCCAACCTGTCGCTAAGGCACCGTATCGATTAGCTCCTACGGAGATGAAGGAGTTGATGGAGCAACTGCAGGAGTTGCTTGACAAGGGCTTCATTAGACCGAGTATCTCTCCTTGGGGTGCCCCGGTCTTATTTGTGAAAAAGAAGGACGGTAGCATGAGAATGTGTATCGACTACCGTGAATTGAACAAGTTGACAATAAAGAATCGGTATCCATTACCGAGAATCGATGACTTGTTCGATCAGCTCCAGGGTGCCAGTTGGTTCTCGAGGATAGATCTTCGATCTGGCTACCATCAATTGAAAGTAAAGGAGCAGGATATCCCTAAAACAGCCTTTCGTACGCGCTATGGTCACTACGAGTTTCTTGTCATGTCTTTTGGGTTGACTAATGCGCCGGCTGCTTTTATGGATTTGATAAACCGAGTGTGTCGGCCAATGTTAGATAAATCAGTGATTGTGTTCATCGATGATATCCTGATTTATTCGAGAAGCGAAGAAGAGCATGCCGGTCACATTTGGGAAGTACTGGAAACGTTGAGAAGGGAGAAATTGTACGCCAAGTTCTCCAAGTGCGCCTTTTGGTTACGCGAGGTGCAATTTCTGGGTCACGTAGTGAATGCAGAAGGAATAATGGTGGACCCAGCAAAGGTTGAGGCTGTGATGCAATGGAAATCACCAAAGACGCCATCCGAGATTCGTAGCTTCTTGGGATTGGCGGGCTATTATAGAAGATTTATTCAAGACTTTTCAAAGATGGCCTCACCTTTGACAAAATTGACTTGTAAGGACGTGAAATTCGTGTGGGGTCGAGAACAGGAGACGGCTTTTGAGGAGTTGAAGGCAAGACTAACACAAGCTCCTGTCTTGACTTTGCCTGAGGGAAGTGAAGACTTAGTGGTCTATTCGGATGCATCTTATTCTGGGCTAGGTTGTGTGTTGATGCAACGTGGAAAGGTGATAGCCTACGCATCTCGACAGCTGAAGACCCACGAAGTCAACTATCCCACACACGATCTAGAATTAGCCGCGGTGGTTTTTGCGTTGAAGATTTGGCGGCACTATCTATACGGGACGAAGTGCACAATCTTCACTGACCACAAAAGCTTGAAGTACTTCTTCGAGCAGAAGGATCTAAACATGAGGCAGAGGCGGTGGTTGGAGCTGATAAAAGATTATGATTGTGAGATCCATTACCACCCGGGCAAAGCCAATGTGGTGGTCGATGCCCTTAGCCGAAAAGAAAGGCCTGAACCGATTCGGGTGAAGGCTTATCAGCTGATCATGACCCCCGATGTGATGACACAGGTTAAGGAGTTTCAAGACGAGGCTTTGAAAGAAGATCGTCTTAACTCCGAAAGGATGAGAGGCCTAGTTACGGAATTGGGGGAGAACACTCTTGGTGTTAAGACCCGATTTGGGCGAATGTGGATTCCTCGATACGGGGATCTACGTGGAAGAATCATGGACGAGGCCCATAAGACTCGATACTCCATTCACCCCGGTGCTACCAAAATGTACCACGATATGAAGAGGGATTACTGGTGGCCGGGTATGAAACGCGACGTAGTGGAGTACGTAAGTAAGTGCCTGACTTGTTTACAAGTGAAGGCGAAACACCAGAAGCCCTACGGGAAGATCCAACCGTTGGATATACCCGAGTGGAAGTGGGAGCATATCACCATGGATTTCATCACGAAGTTACCACGTACCCCTAAAGGGTATGATGCAATATGGGTGATAGTTGACCGCCTGACGAAGAGTGCCCACTTCCTACCGATCCGCGAGACGTACTCATCTGAAAGATTGGCGGATCTGTTCATCAAGGAAATTGTAGCTCGTCACGGTGTACCGGTGTCTATTGTGTCTGATCGTGACACCCGGTTTACCTCCAAGTTTTGGAAGAGATTTCACGATGCAATGGGGACGAGGCTACACATTAGTACAGCATATCACCCTCAGACGGACGGTCAGTCTGAGAGGACGATCCAAACACTCGAAGACATGCTTCGGGCGTGCGTGATCGATTTTGGAGGAAGTTGGGATGATCACTTGCCGTTAGCAGAATTCTCGTACAACAATAGCTATCATGCCAGTATTGGCATGCCACCATACGAGATGCTATACGGTAGGAGATGTAGGACGCCCGTATGTTGGGGAGACATTGGGCAGAAGGAACTGGGAGGTGTCGAGGTGATTGAAGCAACGACTGAGAAATTAGAAAAGATCAAAGCCTTCATGAAGGCGGCGAAAGATAGGCAAAAGTCGTATGCTGATAAGAGGTGAAGACCGATAGAGTTCAAGGTTGGTGACCGAGTTATGTTGAAGGTCTCACCTTGGAAAGGAATCATTAGATTCAGGAAACGAGGTAAGCTAAGCCCGAGATACATAGGACCTTTCCGGATTGTCGCACGGGTAGGAGAGGTGGCCTATCGACTTGAATTGCCAGATGAGTTAAGTGGAATTCATCCCACATTCCATGTATCCCATCTAAGAAAGTGCTTAGCTGATGAAGACATGGTTGTACCACTGGAGGATATTGAGGTGGATGAGAGGCTCAACTACGTGGAGCAACCAGTAGCAATCATTGATCGTAAAGAAAAGAGGTTAAGGAATAAAGTGGTTCCTCTTGTGCGTGTACAGTGGAAGCACAGGAAGGGATCCGAGTCTACGTGGGAGACTGAAGAAGAGATGAGACAACACTACCCACATCTGTTTGAGGAATGACAGGTTTCGGGGACGAAACCTATATAAGGGGGGTGGACTTGTAACACCCGTATTTTTTTTAGCAAGAAATAAAAGAAAAAAAAAAGAAAATAAAATAAAAGAAACTAAAAAGGAGGGACCAAAAGTGCCAAATGGGCAAAGTTATTATTTATTTTGTACAAAAGGAAGGCATGGTCGCCCATTACCTCCTGCACATTTCTTTGCATCGGTTTTTAGAGAGAGAAAGCAGCAGGAGCAGAAAACCATCGGGATTTTTGAAGAAGAACCTGAGAAATTCGAAGTTTTTGGGTAAGAAATCTCGAATTATGATATTTAGGACGATTCTAGAACCATTTATGAGCTTATAAATGTAACTAGTGTGTTCGGGTTGCACTGTGTGTGTGTGTTTTAGGTGTATAAACGACTGAGACGTTCAAGGAAAGGACATCTAAAACCCGAAGGCAAATTAAGGTGAGTTCTAGACCCCCTTTTTACTGATTTTTAAACATTTTGGGGCTGGAAATGCATATATATATGTTTTTGTAAAGTTTGGGATGATACCCGTATGAAATGAATGTATGCATGTTTATGTTTATGCTAGATTTATGCCTAGAATCATGTGTATATGTTTAGAATTAGGCATTATGATGTTGGGACTTAGAGTATGGATTAGACACATGAACAGGTTGCAAATATATCTGAAATTGGACTTAGAATAAATAATTACAGGTTGATGAGTCCACCAGTGCTCATACGACCAACAGTGTGGTCGTATGACCAGGAGATATATTTTTCTAAGTGCTGATGAGTCTAACAGGACTCATACGACCAACAGTGTGGTCGTATGACCAAGTTATGTTTCTAAGTGTTGAGTCCAATAGGACTCATACGACCAACAGTGTGGTCGTATGACCAAGTTATATTTCTAAGTGTTGAGTCCAATAGGACTCATACGACCAATAGTGTGGTCGTATGACCAAAGTGATATTTTTCCAAGTATGATGATGAGACCACTAGTGCTCATACGACCAACAGTGTGGTCGTATGATCAGAACACATTTCTAAGTCTAGGGATGGTACGACCAATAGTGCTCATACGACCAACAGTGTGGTCGTACGACCATATGATAATTCTAAGTATAAGATGAAAAGTCCAGCAGTGCTCATACGGCTAACAGGGCTCATACGGCCAGAGGGCTTATACGCCCAACAGGGCTAAAACGCCCAGAATACTTAGAATTTTTCAGAAATTTCCTGCAATACCGAAGTTCGAGGTTTTGACCAGGGTTGACTAGGGTTAACAAATGATGATGTTTCATGCATGTAATGATGATTATGGTTAGCCCTTATTGTTACTGATATTATTATCAATGTATTATTGTTAACAATATTATTAAAATATTGTTAAGTATGTTATGATGCTATGTATGATGATGAATGTATGATGAGTATGTATGATGAGTGTGTATGTTCCTTGTAATTGTGTATGCTTATCTTTCTGAAACTTTACGAATAACGAGAATGAACTAATGAAGTATTATGTATCGTAAAGTGAAAGATAATGAAAGAGGAACATGATGACGAATGCATGTATTAACGAATGAATGAAAAGAAGAATGATGACGAATACATGCATTAATGAACGAACGAATTATGTCTTGCAAGCATTGAATAACGCGATTGGTCATTCTTTGTGAATGACCATGGTCATGGTACCTCTACCGCTTACCTCTAGTACCGTGGCATACGATTTTCCGTCATATGTTGACTACGGCCCGGTAGCTAATAACGATCGGGGTGTAGCATATGGTATTGGTACAATTCACCTTTCAATGCGTGCAAGTAAGTATGAATGGGATTCTTGTCATTCGACCACAGTAATCATAGCCAAGTGCTATGAAGTGGGTAAAGCCTGACAGAATCCATACGAGAAGTTAAAGATAACGATGAATAACGAATGATGAAGATAATAACGGATATTATCTCTGTGTACGTATGATGTATGAACGCACGCACGAAAGGATACTTTTAAATAAGTAAAAGTATGTTTATTACAAAACTAGAACTCACTCAGCAACGCTGACTTTTATGTATTTTCCAGTTGGCAGGTAGTGTTGCTGAGGATGGCACGAGGAGGCTACTCAGCTCTTTTGGGATGACATTCTTTTGTCAATGTTTTGTATTGTAATGCAAACAAACGATATTTTGTAACGGGTGTTGTATTACTTTGCAAAAGCATTTATAGTAAATTTAAAGTTTCCGCTGCATGGTTTTTATTAAGTTGTATTAAATGTATGTTTTATGGGTGATGACGACCAACTGTGAGGTGCCCGGGAACGGGGCCTTACACTATACACTTGGCATACTCGGTGACCAACATCCAAACAAAGATCCGCACTCTTGACGGAACCAAGGTCACGTATTCTTCATGGACCAAGCAATTCAAACTCCATGCCAAAGCATACAAGGTCTTAGATCACATTGATGGAACCACTCCGCCGGTTGAAACTGACGTGGCTTATGCTCAGTGGGTCGAGATCGATGCCCTGGTTCTCCAATGAATCTATAGTACCTTGTCGGATGAATTGTTAGTACGCGTTCTCGACAACGACACCACCACTCAGACCACATGGAACAAGCTCAAGACCATCTTTCTTAACAACAAAGGCTCACGTGCGGCTACCCTTGAACAGGAGTTCTCAAATTTAACTCTTAGTGCATGCTCATCTTTGGAGGCATATTGCCAAAAACTGAAAGACTTGGCAGACCAGCTCGGTGATATGGACAATCCCATCAACGAATCTCGTCTAGTGCTTCAACTGGTATGCGGTCTTCAACCCAAGTTTGATGTAGTCGGTGCCTTCATTAATCAAAGCTCCCCATCCTGGGATACTGCTCGAAGCATGTTGCAATTAGAACAACATCGCCAACAAGCGTGCAACAGCCATGGTAAGCACCAAAGCCCCACGATTCTAGCTGCTCCCGCTATGCATTGTCCATAGTAGAGTAATCGACAACCATCCATGACCCCGGTAACCCTTCACAACATCCGGGCAACCGTCAACGCCCTCGAACCGCGGCCGCGGGTCCTATGGTCGTGGTCGTGGTCGAAACTCCAAAGGACGAGGACGTGGCTATCCTGGCGCACCACAACAACCATGGCCTAACTCTTGGGCATCGCAACAAGGATATGTTGGGTTTGTTAGAACATAAAATCATAGTTTAACCATTTAAACTTTCTGAAAACGCAGCGGAAGTATAGCTTTAAAACTCATTTTATAAGCTGAAAATTATGTTCTTCAAGTGACCATTCAAGTGTATAAAACAAACCCAAATCAAAAGGATCTTTAATATGTGAATGAACAAGCTATTAACTCATGTAAAACTACATAAAATCACAGCCACAATGAGCTGTGATTTCTACATCTTTGAGCAGCAAGAAAACGACCAAAAGAAGGAGATTTGGGATGCTAAAATCGGCCAAGATCTAAGTGTAGAGGTCCTCAAGTGTCTATACCCCAAGCTTACTTGCAATCACTTTCTTGTTAGGGAGAAACAACACCAAATGCAGCTCAAAAACCCTTCTACTTGCTGCTGAAAAACCCGTGAGCTAGAGAGAGATATGAGAGCTTCTTTCTTTTGATTTTGCATGTATATTTGAGATGAATGTTGAGAGCTTTACTAGTAGTCAAAGTTTGTTACTTTTTAGTAAGTGGAAGACATCTTAGTGGGGAGAAGGGGATGGCCAAACAATGGCCTAACAAGAAAGATTCCCACTAAACATTGTCATGCAATTTTCACAAACTAGTCCCTCATAAATTGTACAATTAACTTTTAATTGTATAACTTATACACTCTCATATTACTTAATGCTATCTTACTAACTTAAATAACACTAAGTAATATTCTTGAACAAAATATCCTAATAAGTTGTTCCATCTCATATGCAACTTATTTAGAAAACCCATTCTCTAAATTTGGTGTTATTATTTAATTGCATGATCATATCATCAATTGAATAATTGTCGGTGATTGCAAAGCTTGTTATTGGGTATAACCCGACTTGGATCATGACATACTAACCACATCAATGTTCTATGTGTCTTGGGCATATAGAATCCAACAATCTCCCACTTGCCCAACATTCATAGAAGATTGATGCAAGCAGTAAATAACGCCTAACAACGGTTTACTACCCTTAATACGCATGACTTATGGCCATTCAATAACATCATCCCATTCAAGTACCCTACTTGAAATGATTTAGGTGAATCAATCAATTATCCTTTTGTTACAGATGTCATGTTAAATCCAAGAACACAGAATGATCATTCCTTTTTGATTTAACTTAATCAGGCCTTAGACATCTAACTCTTAACGAATAAGAGGAACAAATTCCATCTTGACTACATACGTTTCTCACAAACACCTCGTGTCATACCTGAACATACCCTTATGTACTGTCCACTATTTTAGGACAGTGAAGAATTAGCTCAAGGTATAATACTTGGTGAATATCAAACCCAATATGTATCTCAGGTCGGAGGATACCAAATGATATTCGCCTTTACTCAAATTTACTTATGATCAATCGATAAGATTCCATGTAGTAAAATTTGAGATGCGGGTTAGTCCAATATTTGTATCCCATAAATATCTATGAACCTTGGTAGCAACCCATTGCTCCATATTCATCCTTATGAATATCAACCAATTCAAGTTCATAATAGTCTTACCCTCATACTTGTTCCCATAAGTATGAACGACTACGGACATTTAGAGTAAATAATTTACTCATGGATTAAGCATGCTAAATTGGAACATTAATTGAAACATTATAACCAAATAATTTTACTCAAATAATAAAGAGTTCCACATATTCAAATACAAAATTTGATCAAGTCCAATCACTAGAATATCGAAGTCCTAAGGCATAGGTATGACTTTCATGCTTTGCCCTTTCGAGGAGCTTCGTGAGTGGATCCGTAATATTTTGATCAAAGTGAACTTTGCGAATACATATCTTTCCCTTTTCAACTTCATCCCTTATGTAGTTGAATCTCTGCTCATTGTGCCTAATCTTTTGATGTGCACGGGGATCCTTGATTTGAGCAATCACACCCTCGTTATCACAAAAGATTTCTAAGGGGTCTTGAATGGTAGAGACCACCCTTAGATCGGTGATAAACCTTTTATTCATGCAGCTTCCAAAGCTGCTAATGAGGCGGCTATGTATTCCTATTTTGTAGTGGACAATGCTACCCTATTCATAATGGAGACATACCCGATTGTGATCGAGTCAGTTTGGAAACTCGCATCCGCGTAACCCTTTACAACGAGTTCTTCTTCACCAGATCCATATATTAAGAACATATCCTTAGTGTTTCTAAGGTATTTCAAAATACTCTTAACAGTCATCCAATGGCTATTACCTGGATTGTGCTGATATCTTCTTGTCATGCTTAATGCGCATGACACGTCCGGTCTTAGTGCATATCATCGCATATATGATGGATCCTATAGCAGACGCATATGGGATGTCCTTCATACAATCTTGCTCATCCTTTGAGCTTGGACATTGAGATGCACTCAATATTGTCCATCTTTGAATAGGTACCATACCTTTCTTAAAGTTTTCCATCTTGAACCTTTTCAAGATTTTATCAATATATGCACTTTGGTTTAGACCTATCAACCCCCTCGATCTATCCCTATAGATCTTTATTCCCAAAATATAGGCGGCTTAACTGAGATCTTTTATGGAAAAAAATTTCCAAGCCAGGTCTTAACACCTTCCATGGTTGGAATGTGTTTTCCATATAGTATTATGTCATCAACATACAATACTAAGAATGTGATTACACTCCCACTAGCCTTCTTATACACACAAGCCTTGTCAGCGTTCTTGATAAAACCAAATTTCTTGATCTCTTCATCAAAACATTGATTCCAACTTTTCAATGCTTGTTTCAATCCATAGATTGATTTCTTTAACTTGCATACTTTATTAGGATGTTTTGGATCGACAAAACCTTCATGCTGAACCATATAGACATCTTCCTCAAGATATCCATTTAGGAAAGCGGTTTTGACATCCATTTGCCAGATCTCATAATCATAATGAGCAGCTATGGCAAACAATATCCTTATAGACTTTAGCATCACAACAGGTGAGAAGATTTTATCATAGTCAACCCCTTGAGTTTGAGTGAAACCTTTTGCTACAAGTCTCACCTTGTAAGTATCCAAGCTTCATGTATATTTTTTTTCTTCTCGAAAACCCACTTGCATCCAACCGGTTTGGAGTTAAGTGGAGGGTTAACCAATTCCCAAACTTGGTTGTTATACATGGATTGCATCTCTACATTCATGGCTTCCAGCCATTTGTCACAATCTGAATTGGATATAGCATCATGGTATGTAGTTGGCTCATCGGAGTCAACCTCATAGCATCCATCCATGAAAAATCCATATATTTCAGGTGGAATGCTAACTCTACCAGATCTGTGAATGTTTGTGTGTATTGATCAACCTCTTGATCATCATCAACAACCTCTTGTTGACAGCTAGTGTCAACCAAACGTGTATCGGCTTGTGGATCTTGATCTTCATCAAATTCCATTGTTCTATGCGTCACTCCTTCCATAAGAAACTTGGCTTCCAAGAACTCTGCCCTTCAAGCAATAAACTCCTTTTGCTCTGTTGGATCAAAGAAGTAGTATCCTATACAGTCTTTGGGATATCCAACAAATATACACTTAGTGGATCGACTTTCAAATTTGTTTTGGGTGTTAAGCTTAACAAAGCTTTACTACCCATACCTTTTAAACATGATAGTGATGGAACTCTTTCCATGCCATATTTCAAAAGGTGTCGAACCCACTTTCTTGGTTTGGGCCATATTCAAAAATACGAGCCTTGGAGAGTAGTGCGAACACCCAAGATGATAAAGGTGGTAAGCTCATAGCCTTAACGAATTGAACCATATCCAAATAGGGTTTAGTTTCTCCTTTATCAGAATGAAGAACTTATTTAGTTATGTAGAGTTGATTTTCTACTTTATTATTGAAGATTTTGAACATTTCAAAAGCTTCATTCTTATGTGTCATCAAGTGCACACAATAATAGCGACTGTAATCGTCGGTAACAGTAATGAAGTATCTTTTCACCAATCTTTTCATTGTCTTAAAAGGACCACATACATCCAAATGTATCATTCCTAATAAGTCTTTTGGTTCACACTTATCAAGTGAGACATTTTCATTTGTTTCCAAAAGACCATTCTTTTGAAGTGCTTGAATCCAATTCTCGTTTATGTGACCAAGATGACAATGTCAAAGATAATAATAACTTAAACCGATTTTAAGTTTCTTGGTGCTTAATGTGTATAATGAGTTATTATAGGACGAATTATCATGAACCAATTCATGAATATCATTAAAAGGCATATCCTTAAACTGAAATACATCATCCATAAAACTTAATACCATTATATACAAACTTTAAATCATGACCATATTGTTTTAATAGGAAACATTAATTATGTTCCTAGTCAAACTAGGTGCGTACAAGAGGTTTTGAGAACAACTTCCAAACCGTTTGTAAGTCTCAAAATAGAGTTTCCCTCCTTGAAGCGCACATTTCTTTTGAACCCCTTTGCAACAATTGCAAGTATGAGTCTCACATTCGGTATCCAATACCCATGTGTTTGATGAAATGACATTTAATACAATGTGAATCATGAAAATTGTATTCGAGGTTTGCTTAGCATCCCTCTTATTTTTCAACTCCTTGAGATAGGAGGAACAATTCCCTTTTATTGTCCTATCTCTACATGCTCAAAGCATGGATCGTTCTCCTTTACTTTAGGCTTCATAAGCTTAGGTTTTTGAGGTTTCGCTTTAACCTTTGCTTTGATGTATTTCTTTCTTTTGGCACTAATTGCCTTAGGATCAAGATTGGCCATTTCTTATAGTCTCCCTCATTGATCGAGAGAATAGGTAGAACCTCTCTACCCATCCCTGCCTCGGTTGCTTTTGAGCATTGCGTGAATTTCACGATGCTCTTGTCCCACCCGTTCATATTACAGTTTATTATGAATGTCTCAAATCTTTAGTTGGGAAATAAAGGATCAAATCCTTGGCCAACTACTTTGAGACAGGACATTTAAGCATCTTGAGGCTATCAATGTGGCTTTTCATCTTAAGAATATATAAGATGATATCGATTGGTTTCTTCCATGTGACATGCATAAAGTGCTTGAACCGTTTCGAAGCAATCTTACTAAAGTTTGTTGAAGGAACATTTCCTTTAACTAGATTATCATGTCATATGTCCTATGATATTCAAACCCTTTTGGAGTTCGGGAATCATATTCCCAACATGAGGTAGGAAACTTACACAGAATCCTTAATGTGCTTAAGCCAATCATCAAATGGCCTTACATCAATAGCGTTGGTTGGTGAGACATGGGATCGTCAAGGATATAGGGCTTTACTCATTTTGGTAACGATTCTCGGTGATAGGGTATGGACGGTCGGGGTGGTAGCATTATTGTTTGCGGCCATTCTATAAAATTACAAAGTTCTTTATTAGTATTTCTTAAAATTTTATTTTAATTATTAATACCCTTTTATGTCTCATAGACAATTAATAATTAAATCTAGAATCCAACGTTACATTCAAATAATGGTAGGTGACCTTTATCCCATTATTTAATTTAATAAGGTAGTCAATATTTGACAATTGCAACCTTTTACAACTTCTAGCCTTTATGGGATCGGTTAAACATCTTATGTTTGGTTGGCATGTTTAATCCCATCAACACCATTGTACGCCATGCTTCGGTGACCCTATCCACATGGTTTCCAATTCAAGTCGTCCTACTTACACACACGTGTGAGTTTTCACATACAAGCGGTTAGGTGACCTTTATCCCACAAGTATGTTAGACTCACCTCAAACACACAAGTTCCCTTTAAGTGGTTAGGTGACCTTTATCCCACAATAGTTCTCAAGTGATTCGAGTGTCATGAAAAAGGATGGTGTTAAACTTGTTTCAAAAGGGATTTTGGTTTTCATTAATTCTAGTTTTGAAAACTCTATATACCTTGTATTTATATGCTTTCAAATGCAAGGTATCCTATGGTTTATTTTTAATAAAACCTCTTTACTAAATCATTAATCCTTTAATAACCTTTTATTAACCACTTAATGATTAGAAACCATATTTTCAGCTTGTTAAGTTTGCTAATGAGTTTGTTATTCATATCCAAATATCAAACAACAATCATACAACAAATAACCAAACAAGCATAATATAAACAACCACAATGTGCATAACCATAGCTACTATTGTGACCACACTTGTTTGCCATCACAAGTGAGGTCATTTGGTCTTTCCTAAGGGTTGAATACAACACAAAATTAAGGTCTTCATTGACTCCCACTTGAACTTCACTACTAGAAAACTGTTAATAGATGATGCGCAAAAGATGACGCGCGAAAAAAGATGACGCGCATTTACGCGTATCATAAATATTTGTCATATTTTAAAATATTCTTAGAAAGGATGACACGCATTTTTGCGTGTCATCTTCGTTTGTCATTGTTTAAATTTTTTTATAAACTATTACCAGCCTAATATCTCCCCCTACTCCCCTTTCGACTCCAAATCGATCCCTCCTCTTATTTCCGACCCCAAATCCTCAAACCCCTTTCTTCCCCAAATCCCCAATACCCACCCCCCTTTCGACGCTCGACCATCTTCCCCCCCCCATCTTCACGGTTGTCGCTCGTACAGCCCAAACACCCCAGTCGCTCGGCCATCTTCACCATCTTCACCACCACAGGCCATCTTCACCAGTCGCTCGTACAGCCCCAGTCACTTTTCTTCACCATCTTCTCTCCTACCGTGGATATTTCGACCCGGTTCATCTTGTTGATGGAAAAACCCTAAAGCCGCCAGATTGTTCACCATTACCATTTGGATCTACAACTACGCTTCAATATTGGAGCTTGGATTTCACCACCGCTTCTATTTCAAATGGTTTCTTCATCTTTCAAACGACAAACCAAGGACGATTGAACAATATACCCTGGTTTGATTTACGTTTTCTGATTTTGAACTTTTGTGGTTGTTCGAACTACAATTTTCTATTATCCATTTTATTCTATTCTAACTAAAACCCTAAACAGCCCGTCCATTTGCCTTCAAGAATCACACCGTAAGCTTTCTTAATGTATGTCCATTATGTGTTGATTCTTGATTTATTATTGTTCTTTCATTGATTTTGATTGTGGAATGTGTGATCGGTGTGATTTCTTGATGGATTTGGATGAATTAGGTTTTGTTTCAGTTTGCTAGTTCATTGAGATATTGAAGAAGTTATGCGCCTATGATTGCTGGTGGAAATGGTGGAGATTAAAGTGGATTAGTGTGTTTGTGTTATGTGTTTGTTGCTCGTGATGGAGGATAGAGGAGGTGGTGGGGATCGTTTGTGGATTTTTAGGAGGACTTCACATTCTTGACAGGAACAATGCTTTAATACTTCACTTGGTGGTTATCATTTCATCGTTTGAAATTCTTTTTGGATACTGTTAGTATATGTTAATCGTTTGCAATCATTCTGTTATTTGCCAAATCTGCAATCTGCTTCAATTGCAATTTTGGATGAGTGCTTTCATTTTTGAGTGTTTTGAGTATAGTTGATAATATCATGCTTTCAACTAAATATGAGAATGAAAGAACACTTTTGGCTCTAACCCGGTTCTCTTGTTGATGGAAAAACCCTAAAGCCGCCAGATTGTTCACCATTACCATTTGGATCTACAACTACGCTTCAATATTGGAGCTTGGATTTCACCACCGCTTCTATTTCAAATGGTTTCTTCATCTTTCAAACGACAAACCAAGGACGATTGAACAATATACCCTGGTTTGATTTACGTTTTCTGATTTTGAACTTTTGTGGTTGTTCGAACTACAATTTTCTATTATCCATTTTATTCTATTCTAACTAAAACCCTAAACAGCCCGTCCATTTGCCTTCAAGAATCACACCGTAAGCTTTCTTAATGTATGTCCATTATGTGTTGATTCCTGATTTATTATTGTTCTTTCATTGATTTTGATTGTGGAATGTGTGATCGGTGTGATTTCTTGATTGGATTTTGGATGAATTAGGTTTTGTTTCAGTTGCTAGTTCATTGAGATATTGAAGAAGTTATGCGCCTATGATTGCTGGTGGAAATGGTGGAGATTAAGTGGATTAGTGTGTTTTGTGTTATGTGTTTGTTGCTCGTGATGGAGGATAGAGGAGGTGGTGGTGGATCGTTGTGCTGTTAGGAGGACTTCACATGGTCTTGACAGAAACAATGCTTTTAATACGACTTCTGGTATATCATTCATCGTTTGAATTCATTCTAGTTTGGAATTATGTTAGCATGTTAATCTGCAATGGGTGTTAATTTGCCAAAATCTGGATCTGCTTCAATTGAATTTTTGGATGAGTGCTTTCATTTTAATGAGTGTTTTCATTATAGTTGATACATATAGTGCTTTCAACTAAATATGAGAATGAAAGAACACTTTTGGCTCTAAGATAAGAAAATGAAAAGGGTTTAAATCAAATCATTTCACACGTGAATGTAGTCACATCTGGATTTCTTGACACATGAATTACAATGTATCAAATGTGAAGATAAGTTCTCCTTTTTTGATCTAAGGCGAATATTGGTTATTTTGTTTCAAATTTTTTGTGGCACTCAAATGTACTTTCTATGCCAAAGCTAATTATGAAGTCCTCTGCCCTGTTTGTCAATAATACATGGTTTAGTTGGTATGTTGGATGCTGATAATGAATGATATAGTTGGATATTGGTATAGTGTCTTTTAAGGGTTTATCATTTGTTTTCCTTGTTTTTATTTGTTCTTGTTATTTGTTGAAGCTAGGATTGCTATGACTAACCATTTTTTTGCCTTCTTATTTGTCTAACTTGCTTTTTATGTTTTAGGAACTTGTGTTCTGATCTTGGCATTTTGTTTTTGTGATCTTTAAGGTTCTGGTCTGATTAAGAAGCAAGGGTTTAAAGGATCATTTGGAGAGGCATTATCATCTGCTAAGGTATTGATTATTATATGGTTGCAACTGCACATTGTATTATAGAAGTTATTGATCAAACTTTTTCTTCTAGTTAATTTAGTATGGGATTATTTTTATGACTTTTTTCTCATTAGACTTTTGCAGTTCTGTCTAGGGTCCACAGTTTGGTTGTATGTTTCTTAAAGAGGCTTCGAGGAAAGATGATGGTACAAAATCTTAATTGTAGACTTGAATTACAACAAGATCGATCACTCTAATTCAACAATGTTTTTACAGTCATTAATGCCGGTATGACTGGATGTTGTACTGGTCGTGCTTTAAGTTTTCCAGGTACTTGATATCTTAAGCATTATGTAGATTTGCCAATCATAATTAAGATATTTGGACTTTTATGTGTTTGTGATTGCATTTTGCTTGTTACACTTTCTTTGCATAATTTTTTTCTTAGGAAAAAGCCCTTTGCCATTAACTGAAAACATACACATTTATGGGTCAGAAAATGTCCCATGGGTCCTGCTTAGAGCTTTGAATGCAGTTCTATTTATAATTAATCCCAGGCAAGAGGCGACTGCTTATTAAGCACCTCTAAGGCTTGCCCCTCTAACAATATTAAGCACCCACTTCTTCTTAAGGCTTTTCTTTTTCTCTTATAATCACAAGCAAGAGGCATGCTTAGAGCTTTCTTACATTCAGGTGCAAACTAGAAACATGCTTGTACTTTATTACAAATTTTTGCAACAGTTACAATTGTTAATTAATTATATAAGAAATAATTGGTTCAACAGATAGCATGCCATTTATGTTGGCTGATGTGGGCATCTTATTTGTCATTTTAGTGTATATGTATGTAATATGACTACTGATTTGGCATTTATTAGTTCTTTTAAATACAATAAAAGGTATAGTATCTCTAACTTGTAAATAACTTCATTTTCACATGAGGATTTTTTGCATATGTAGCTCATATGTTGTAGTGATGAGTGCTACATCATCAATATTCAACTAAAATTAACTAAATTTAGGCTGGTTTGTTAAAATTTGTAGTGAATTCTAAGCTTGTTAAAGAAGTTAAGTTCATTTTAGTTTCTGGAGTTTTTTCTTATATAAAATATTATGTCGACCAGTTAAGCTAAATATCCGGTTATAACAACTTCAAACACAATCATTCATGACAAGGTTAGAAAACATATATATTTAGTATAGGCAGTTCTCAATTGCCTTTGATACCTTGTGAGTGGACAATGCTTTATATACCATGTTTACATTAGTATTGTCAATATGCATTAATAAAATTATACTTTAATGAGCACAAGTTGTAAGTGATGTATGTGATGGCAGATCTTCACTATCTTTATTAAGTTCACTTGGACATGGTTTTAGGGAGCCTAGTAGGCATTGTTCTTACTAATGTATGGATTATTTAATGGTTTTAACTCTTTTTTCCTCTGATGTCATGTTAAATTATTGTATTAAACTATTGATTACATGTTTATTAACCTGTTTAATTATATAGCTTCAGTACATTGAAACATCCAACTAACGGATTGATCATATCTTATAGGAACCAGTTGGTGGTTTATTATGTGCAGATTTAGATATTGATAACAAACCATCAACAGCTCGCTTGAACAATTAACCATAGGTGTTGAGTAAGTTAGCATTTGTTTGTTTTTCTTAAATTCCCACCCGGTTTGTCATGAAGTTAGTATATATGAGATTGTAAACCTATTTGTTTTCTTTTATCATAGTGTAATACCCTCATATATATGCTAACTGTGGTTGTGTTTTGGGTGCTAGTGTTGTAATCAAGGGGAGAGTCAAGTCTACTGTAGGAACATGTTGAAGCTCAATTTAAGAAGCTTTACAAATTGAACAAAAGCTATAGGCTGGCGGATGAAAACGTAAGTACAATTTGTATAAATTTACGTGTTATAGTTTCTTATTTTTTTGGCTTTTCATGAATGATCATCATATTCAACATATGTATCGGCGTGCCTATATTACGTTTTGTACGGTGCAGGTGAAGGGCTAATAATGGATAGTGCTACAACCAAAAGGAGATCACAAATTGGAAAGTCACAACACATTAGAAGCTACTACTGTCAAAGCAAAAGAACAATATTGTGTAACACATGTATGTTCACGTTGATTTTCTGTTGTGTTCATGGTATTCTTGTGATTATGAAAATATATAATATGATTATGTACTCAATAATATATGCTATTCATGTTCGGTGATAAAAACTTGATTTTTAGTGTGAATGTTAGGTTAGGTAATGGGTCACATGGGTAAGCTTAGTACAGATCAAGTTGTCCTGTGTTGATTTAAATTCTCCCCAAATTAACACTTTTAAAAGTATTTTTGTTGCCTTGTAGTTGATATAAACTAGTCAAGTAAATTACAAGTGTTTTACATAAAGGGTTTTTGGGTCAAAACTGACAACTTTAATTTGATGAAATTGGTTGTCTTAGGTTGGAGAAGGTAAAGAAGAATACACTGATGATGATTTGGATGAAGTTCGTGAAGATGGGCGCGCTAGCTACGTATCGAATTTTATTTATATGTAGGACTGAAATGATAGTATTGTTGGACTTGTGTTAGTATTGTTGGACTTGTAATGGTTACTAATTGAATTGGAAGTGTTTTATGCTTTGTAGTTGTTAATTAACAACTTTTGTAAACTTTGTGGTATTTAATGGATTTCGCTTTTATGTTATTCGAAAATTTGTTTTAAAAAAAACAGGTAAATTTTAAAAATAAAAAAAAATTAAAAAATGCAGCTAATTTTATGACGTGCATTGCGCGTCATCTATTGCACGTCATAAAAATTTCATAGATGACACGCGGATACGCGTCATCTAGTCATTTATGACTACCCCTTCCTTGACGCGCATTGCGCGTCATCTTTTGCACGTCATAAAATGCGCGTCATCTTTTGCGCGTCATAAACAGATGACGCGCGGATGCGCGTCATCTATCATTTATGACCCCCTTCCTTGACACGCATTTGCGCGTCATCTGACCCCCAAGATGACGCGCAATGCGCGTCATCTTTTGCGATTTTTCTAGTAGTGCTTGCATCCATATGCTTCAAGTCCTTCTTTTGTGTCTTCTTCTTGTGCTTCCTTCCCGAGCATCTTCTTTTACAAAATTTATATCCTAATACATATTTTCTAGTAAAAGAAAAACACTCCTAATATATTATTAAATCCCAATGAATAAATAAACAAATTACATTTTTAAACAAAGCACAAAAGAATAATATTACAACCCATTGAAAAAACCAAAACAAACATTGCAAGCATCCAAACAACACAAGGCCAATGGCTAGGTTATGCACACTAACATCCAATGATCATATCATCCAAACATATAATGAAACCCACTTAAAACCACCAAATTTCAGCCAACATAAACTGAAATTTTGGGTTTTAAACATTGTCCAAACAATCAACATTTCATAATATATATCTTTCAAGGTCTAATCACTAGCATGTGTGATATGACCTTGAAAGTTTGGGGAATCATTCAAACAAAACATAGCAGCCCAAAATCAGCCTATACTAAGTTTCTAATCTCCTTTAAAACTAATTTTTAATGGACAAGAACAAGCAAGCTATTCACATAACGGCTCTTGATGCATTGTTGGGTTTTGTAGAACATAAAATCATAGTTTAACCATTTAAACTTTCTGAAAACGCAGTGGAAGTATAGCTTTAAAACTCATTTTATAAGCTGAAAATTATGTTCTTCAAGTGACCATTCAAGTGTATAAAACAAACCCAAATCAAAAGGATCTTTAATATGTAAATGAACAAGCTATTAACTCATGTAAAACTACATAAATCACAGCCACAATGAGCTGTGATTCTACCTCTTTGAGCAGCAGAAGAAAACGACCAAAAGAAGGAGATCTGCAGTAGTTTGTGTTCTATCAGTAGTTAGTTAAATAATTGTTTAATGTCAGTGGAATCTGACAACAGTATGGGTCATTTGCCTATAAAAGGGCAGTGACCTGAATGTATTCCATGCCGAAACATGTGAAATAAACGAATATTATGCTTTAAGGCAGAATTATTCTCTCTCTCTACAATTTACTTTACATGCAATACCTTATGTTCTTGCATTAATTGCTAATTATCATGCTAAATCCGCTGCGAACACAATCTAATTGATCAAACTAGAGGGAGATCCTAACAAATGGTATCAGAGCAGGTTAATCATTGATCGTTTTCACTATTGATCATTTGAAACTGCTCTTTTGATCTCTAAGTTTGATCGAATTAGCAATTTGCAAGAATTAGCTGTAGAGAGAGAGATTCTGCTGTTTCTGGCGAAAACTTGAGGTTCTCTGGTGGTTTGAGCTATATTTGTTTTGTTTAAACTTGAGTTTGACAAAAAACTGAGATGACTACACCAACAAGCGATCCTCACAATACTGGTTCCTCAACCAAGCCACCGATGCTTGTGAGAAATGAGTATAACATATGGCAAAGACGTATGCTTCACCACTTGTCTGTCAACAGTGCTGGCTGTTGGAAGTCAGTGGTGCATGGACCATACAAGCCTATGGTGAGCGTCCCTGAATCTAATGAAAAGGTTCCAAAGAAACCTGAACAATATTCGGACGAAGATCTAAAGCTGTTCGAGATTGATGCTAGAGCCCATGGAATTTTAGCCATGGCTATTCCAAATGCGATTTACTCAGGGCTCTTGCATCATGAAACTGCTCATGACCTATGGGTTGCTCTAAAGGAACAATTTGGAGGAACTGATTCGGTCTTAGCAAACAATAGGGAAATCCTCACCCAAAAATATGAGACATTCTCATATAGAAAGGATGAGACTCTGACCCAGCAGTTTGAGCGGTTCTCTTGTTTGATTTCTGAGCTGAAGATGGTCAAACAAGAGTACTCCAACAGCCAGATGAACAACAGGTTCCTCAGATCACTGCCTGAGAGATGGGACACTTATACCATTGTCCTACGCTCCAGTGCAAATCTGGAAACTCTATCTCTCACCCAACTTCATGGGAAACTGCTCACCTTTGAGAGAGAGATAGAGCAAAAGAGGAAGTTGTCCACCTCTGACAAGCTCGCTGATGACTTTGTTCAAGGAAATGCTGCCTTGATAAGTCAGGAGTCAGATATGCTTCATCAGAAAGTTCTTATGATGAGCATATTAATTTCTCTACCAACTCAGAACAAGCTTTTGTTGGTGTAGGTAGTAGTCCAGGAGGCAGCAGTGATAACTGGTGCTTCTTGATGGAGGATTTGAAGGGCATTCCAGATGATGATCTGGAAGAGATGGATATTTTGAGCCAAATGACAATGATCAATATCAGATCTCAAAAGTTCTACAAAAGAACTGGTAGGAAATTCCCTGGTCTCTCTGGCAAAACCAAAGTTGGTTTTGATAAGAGCAAGTTGAGGTGTCACAAGTGCCAAAGGCTTGGACACTTTGCTAGAGAGTGTAGATCATCTGGATCTAACTCCTCTGCACCCTTGTGACTTTTCCAAGCAATAGCTCACAGCACAGAGGGCAACCTTCCTCCAGTTCTGGTCATCCATCACAAGCACAGGCATCACCTGCTTATTTTGTGCCTCAGGGGTATATGCCATACTCATACCCTGCTACTACGTGCCTCAGTCCAGTCAAACTCAAGCACCTTGGCTCAACCACCACAGGCTCTTCCTGAGCCTCAATCTTCCCCATCTCATCATCAAACACAACCTCAACAACACAGCTTCTTCACCCCAGGAGTTGTTGACTGGACTAGTCTACCAGATGATCTATCTGGTCCGGAACAACTACTCCAAGGTGCTGGTCAACATGGTGGTGATAGTCCTTTTGGAAATCTTGCTCTGATGGCCCTTGAGTCTGCTGAGGGGTCATCATCTAATGCCTCATCACGGTATCATCTGAGGCCAAAGCAAGCTTTGTCTGAATCATGCATAGCAGCATTTGCTTCTATTAGAGAAGCAAATGTAGCTTTAATAGATAAAAATCTTGAGCTAGAGCACACTATTTCCAAAAGAAAAGCTGATTTTGAGGTTGTACTAAAAGAGAAAAATGATGAGATTTACAAGCTTAAATGCCAAATCAAAGATGGTAAAGCTAGGGAAGATGTACTTCTAGAGAGTACAGAGACCTCAAGGAAACTCTTGCAAACACCCAAGTAGAGTGTGATCGATGGTGCAATCATGCAAGGGTTTTGAAATGCTTCTTAGCAAGCAATCAGCTTCCAATATGAAGTTTGGGATTGGTTATAATCACACTGCTCCTCCTACAGATTTCACTTCAAGAGCAGAAGTGAATCTGATGGAGAGAGCAATAACCAATCCTTCTCATCATGTGACCTACTATCTTCTGATTCAGCATCATCAGAGATAGAAGTCAGCAACCAATCAGCAGATGCTACAAGAGCTGATGGACTCTGATGGTCACTGTCTGACTGATCATCAAAAGTGATCAACTCAGGTGTTGTCTCTAAAGTACAGAAAGTACTGAGAGAGTAAAAGACTAGTGAAGGATTCCAAAGGATTCAGTGTCACTTATCAAAAGAAATTTGTTGGACCAAAAGAACCAATGAGCCAAGATCAGGAAACCTCTAAGTCCCACATGACATCACAACAACTGCTGAAGACTCCCATCAGCTGTTCTGACAAAGTTTGAAGAATCAACATGAAGTTCAAAGAACTGAAGTACAACAGCTGAAGATCCCAAAGTACTGAAGACAAGTACTGAAGTCTAAAGTACTGATAAACACAAGTACTGAAACTTCAAGTACTGAAGACAAGTGCTGAAGATCAAAGTCTGAAGAACTGAAGAACTGATGATCAACTGCTGATGCACAAAGTCTGAAGACAACGACTGAAGACATCAGCTGATGACAACTACTGAAGTCATCAGCTGATGAATCATCTGAAGACAAAGTCTGAAGACCAAAGTGCTGAAGTTTTAGAGTTGTCACGACAGTGAAGAAGTCTTCTTCAGTTGTTGTGATGGTTATTTTCTTTCAGTAGTTTTATGTTTTTCATTTCAGTAGTTTGTACAACAGCTGAAGAGTTGTTTTTCAGCTGTTATAGTTCAGTAGTTGTAAACGACTGAAGAGTTTGTTCTTTAGTCGTTGTAGCTTTTCAGTAGTTTCCTTTTCAGTACTTGTAATAGGTAGAACACTTAGGAAATTTTGTAAGAAGATGTCAGCTGTTGTGACATCTTCAGTAGTTGTGTTCTATCAGTAGTTAGTTAAATAATTGTTTGATGTCAGTGGATCTGACAACAGTATGGGTCATTTGCCTATAAAAGGGCAGTGACCTGAATGTATCCATGCCGAAACATGTGAAATAAACCAATATTATTGCTTTTAAGGAAGAATTATTCTCTCTCTCTACAATTTACTTTACATGCAATATTCCTTATGTTCTTGCATTAATTGCTAATTATCATGCTAAATCCGCTGCGAACACAATCTAATTGATCAAACTAGAGGCTGAGATCCTAACATCAATAAATTGATGATATTTCAGGTGATTACGAGGATTCTCACAATTTAATGCATGAGTCGAATCATCGTGTTTAGGGGAGTTATTTCGTTACCTTTTCTTGTTTTAATTTATCTATATATATATAAAAGCATATGAGAGGGGTATTTTAAGATACCAAAAAATAAGAACACTTACTATATTCAATGCATAAGATACAATCAATTTAAGGGTAAAATCGTATTTGTAACATTATTTACACATTACCCTTATAATTAGTTACAAATAACCTTACACTTACTAATATTTGCATAAAATTTATATTATCTACCCATACACCAAAAAAACTTAATATGTTTTAAGATTTCAGCTCTATCTTTAATCTATATATTAAAAACGTTTTGAGACTACAACTCAACCTATTTTTATTTTAAATATTTTGGTGTAAACTTTATGCTGAAACGATCTGTATTTTGTGAGGTACAATAAGTTAATGCGTATATATAAGTCGTCATGCAGAACTCATTTATCTGTTGTTTAAATTTTAGCTTAGAAAAAAACATAATAAACTTTTGTAAAACTACTACAAGAATAACAAAATATTAAATGCACGTGTCAAATGTAAAATGTCATCCCGCTGTATTGCGCGGGCACCACTCTAGTTAATCACAATGGGGACAATGTGAATTTTAAGTGTGGGTATGGGGTAATTGACACTCACATTTGACACTTTGTTAAAAAAAGGTCCAAATTAAAAAATTTTATAAAAAATCACTTAACCATTAAATTTTGTGACACGAAACCAAAATTTTAAACAATTTTTTATAAAAACAAATTATAAATATACGTTTTCAGGAAATAAATAAGTAAATAAATGATATCCAAATAAATTGGAAACTATTTTTTTGTGATATCCTTAGAAACAATAATCTACTAAAAATATGTAATCATGTAAAATGAAACACTTTATCAAATTCCATACGTATGTGAGTTATTTTTTGAGCCTTAAACACCTTTACGATTTTAATTCATTGGATTAATTGAGGGTGCCTTATGATATGTGTGATTAGAACTTGCTTTGGGTATGCATTTCAAGATCTTAATTAGTATTTTCTGCATACAAATGAGTTAGACATTAGGAAACCTAACCATAAAGCCCTAACCATTTTCTTTTAACTTTTCTTACCCAAACGTCAACCCTAGTTAGCCCCGTTGAGCTTAAATGTTTTTATTTTTTGATCACCCGACAACACCAAGTCACGTTTGGACATCTGACAGGACAAAAGTACTGTCCCCCAAAAGTAAGTATGGGGTCGTGTCCCATGAAGCATGGGGTCGTGCCCCACCTCAAACATGGGGTTGTGCCCCATTTGTCACAAGGTTTTGCCCGGCAACCTACTGCACGTATGAACCGACCAACTTTTAAGCATTGTACTAGCACGGGGCCATGCCTTTTAAGCACGGGCCCATGCTTAACACTCCAAAAAGCCTATAAATAGAGGGCTAAGTTCACAATTTTGGCAAGCTTTTGGTGGGAGAGTTACTTTGTATATTCTCTTAGGAATCAAGACTTAAAGATCATTTGGAGGCTCGGGAGGTGCATAAAACACCTGGAAGAAGCTAGGGATTGTCTAATAGCTAATCACTTAAAGATCATTTGGTGGGAGAGTTACTTTGTATAATTATCTTAGGAATCAGACTAAAGCTAATCACTTTTGGGTAGATCTATTAGTGATGTTAACATAAGATGATAGTTCGTGATTATAAAAATTAGAAAGGAACTAAGGATCACCAGTTATATGTTCTACACTAGAGTCAATAACCCGTTTAGATGTAGTAGATAAAAGGCATCTAATAGAGTTACATGTCTCCAAAGATGTAGCAATCAAATTCAATGTAGAAGCAAGATGGGTAGAAGACCCTCTAGATTGTCAAACCAAAAGGAAGTGTTTGCTATGTTGTAGACCATCACAAAAGTTATTCTCCACATTAGCAAATTCTATTATGGAAACGTAATCACTTTGAATAGGAGTATGATTGCTAAAACTAGCACTAGTATCAGCTGAAGATGTGGGTGATGGAATATTTTTCATGACAATGTTACGAGCAAATGTATCCTAAGGAGAAGGAATATGGCTTCATTTATAAACAGGGATCGAATGTCATCAATTCTCGTCGCAAGTCAAGAATATATCACTGTTATTTTTTCTTGTTAAGTTTGTATAACCCGTACATCATTACTAAAAGGTTGGATAAGTTTAACTCTTTAACCTCTATTTGAACTCCATAAGATAAGTAGTTAGTGATCAATCAAGTTGCTCCCTCCAGTGAAAAGACTTACAAACCCTTCAAATTCTAAACATGTTACTTTGTTGATAATATAGAAATTTTAAGTAGAGTTGCTACGAAATGAACATTAATGGTATTAATATTACACTTGAGTCTCCTTTGTGTTGTTTTCTCGTAATCCATATCTAGTCTCAAAACTAGAAGTAGAGACTAGGACCTATTAGCGATAAGCTTTACATATTTGAATATTAGTTAGTTATGATTTGTAATTATCTACTTATCAATAATCTCCACATTAGTGGTGATTCGGTTCTTCTTCTTCCCTATACAAAGGGATTGATATTTAATAATAAAGCATGGAATACATATCATAACCCACTGTTATGGTATCAGAGCTCGATCCAAAAGCATAAATTGAGTCTCGGAATTAAACACGGCTTAATCATGTCCGACACCGAAGACTCCACTACCTCACCAAAGCCTGTAAAGGATCAAACCAAAGCTACGGACTCGCCATCTATACACTTGGCATACTCGGTGACCAACATCCAAACAAAGATCCGCACTCTTGACGGAACCAAGGTCCGTATTCTTCATGGACCAAGCAATTCAAACTCCATGCCAAAGCATACAAGGTCTTAGATCACATTGATGGAACCACTCCGCCGGTTGAAACTGACGTGGCTTATGCTCAGTGGGTCGAGATCGATGCCCTGGTTCTCCAATGAATCTATAGTACCTTGTCGGATGAATTGTTAGTACGCGTTCTGACAACGACACCACCGCTCAGACCACATGGAACAAGCTCAAGACCATCTTTCTTAACAACAAGGCTCACGTGCGGCTACCCTGAACAGGAGTTCTCAAATTAACTCTTAGTGCATGCTCATCTTTGGAGGCATATTGCCAAAAACTGAAAGACTTGGCAGACCAGCTCGGTGATATGGACAATCCCATCAACGAATCTCGTCTACTGCTTCAACTGGTATGCGGTCTTCAGCCCAAGTTTGATGCAGTCGGTGCCTTCATTAATCAAAGCTCCCCATCCTGGGATACTGCTCGAAGCATGTTGCAATTAGAACAACATCGCCAACAAGCCTGCAACAGCCATGGTAAGCACCAAAGCCCCACGATTCTAGCTGCTCCCGCTATGCATTGTCCACAGTAGAGTAATCGACAACCATCCATGACCCCCGTAACCCTTCACAACATCCGGGCAACCGTCAACCGCCCTCGAACCGCAGCCGCGGGTCCTATGGTCGTGGTCGTGGTCGAAACTCCAAAGGACGAGGACGTGGCTATCCTGGCGCACCACAACAACCATGCCTAACTCTTGGGCATCGCAACAAGGATATGTGGGTTTGTTAAAACATAAAATCATAGTTTAACCATTTAAACTTTCTGAAAACGCAGCGAAGTATAGCTTAAAACTCATTTTATAAGCTGAAAATTATGTTCTTCAAGTGACCATTCAAGTGCTATAAAACAAACCCAAATCAAAATGATCTTTAATATGTGAATGAACAAGCTATTAACTCATGTAAAACTACATAAAATCACAGCCACAATGAGCTGTGATTTCTACTCTTTGAGCAGCAAGAAAACAACCAAAAGAAGGAGATTTGGGATGCTAAAATCGGCCAAGAACTAAGTGTAGAGGTCCTCAAGTGTCTATACCCCAAGCTTACTTGCAATCACTTTCTTGTTAGGGAGAAACAACACCAAATGCAGCTCAAAAACCCTTCTACTTGCTGCTGAAAAACCCGTGAGCTAGAGAGAGATATGAGAGCTTCTTTCTTTTGATTTTGCATGTATATTTGAGATGAATGTGAGAGCTTTACTAGTAGTCAAAGTTTGTTACTTTTTAGTAAGTGGAAGACATCTTTGTGGGGAGAAGGGGACGGCCAAACAATGGCCTAACAAGAAAGATTCCCACTAAACATTGTCATGCAATTTTCACAAACTAGTCCCTCATAAATTGTAAAATTAACTTTTAATTGTATAACTTATACACTCTCATATTACTTAATGCTATCTACTAACTTAAATAACACTAGGTAATATTCTTGAACAAAATATCCTAATAAGTTGTTCCATCTCATATGCAACTTATTTAGAAAACCCATTCTCTAAATTTGGTGTTATTATTTAATTGCATGATCATATCATCAATTGAATAATTGTCGGTGATTGCAAAGCTTGTTATTGGGTATAACCCGACTTGGATCATGACATACTAACCACATCAATGTTCTATATGTCTTGGGCATATAGAATCCAACAATCTCCCACTTGCCCAACATTCATAGAAGATTGATGCAAGCAGTAAATAACGCCTAACAACGGTTTACTACCCTTAATACGCATGACTTATGGCCATTCAATAACATCATCCCATTCAAGTACCCTACTTGAAATGATTTAGGTGAATCAATCATTATCCTTTTATTACAGATGTCATGTTAAATCCAAGAACACAGAATGATCATTCCTTTTTGATTTAACTTAATCAGGCCTTAGACATCTAACTCTCAACGAATAAGAGGAACAAATTCCATCTTGACTACATACGTTTCTCACAAACACCTCGTGTCATACCTGAACATACCCTTATGTACTGTCCACTATTTTAGGACAGTGAAGAATTAGCTCAAGGTATAATACTTGGTGAATATCAAAACGCAATATGTATCTCAGGTCGGAGGATACCAAATGATATTCGCCTTTACTCAAATTTACTTATGATCAATCGATAAGATTCCATGTAGTAAAATTTGAGATGCGGGTTAGTCCAATATTTGTATCCCATAAATATCTATGAACCTTGGTAGCAACCCATTGCTCCATATTCATCCTTATGAATATCAACCAATCCAAGTTCATAATAGTCTTACCCTCATACTTGTTCCCATAAGTATGAACGACTACGGACATTTAGAGTAAATAATTTACTCATGGATTAAGCATGCTAATTGGAACATTAATTGAAACATTATAACCAAATAATTTTACTCAAATAATAAAGAGTTCCACATATTCAAATACAAATTTGATCAAGTCCAATCACTAGAATATCGAAGTCCTAAGGCATAGGTATGACTTTCATGCTTTGCCCTTTCGAGGAGCTTCGTGAGTGGATCCGCAATATTTTGATCAAAGTGAACTTTGCGAATACATATCTTTCCCTTTTCAACTTCATCCCTTATGTAGTTGAATCTCTGCTCATTGTGCCTAATCTTTTGATGTGCACGGGGTTCCTTGATTTGAGCAATCACACCCTCGTTATCACAAAAGATTTCTACGGGGTCTTGAATGGTAGAGACCACCCTTAGATCGGTGATAAACCTTTTATTCATGCAGCTTCCAAAGCTGCTAATGAGGCGGCTATGTATTCCTATTTTGTAGTGGACAATGCTACCCTATTCATAATGGAGACATACTCGATTGTGATCGAGTCAGTTTGGAAACTCGCATCCACGTAACCCTTTACAACGAGTTCTTCTTCACCAGATCCATATATTAAGAACATATCCTTAGTGTTTCTAAGGTATTTCAAAATACTCTTAACAGTCATCCAATGGCTATTACCTGGATTGTGCTGATATCTTCTTGTCATGCTTAATGCGCATGACACGTCCGGTCTTAGTGCATATCATCGCATATATGATGGATCCTATAGCAGACGTATATGGGATGTCCTTCATACAATCTTGCTCATCCTTTGAGCTTGGACATTGAGATGCACTCAATATTGTCCCTCTTTGAATAGGTACCATACCTTTCTTAAAGTTTTCCATCTTGAACCTTTTCAAGATTTTATCAATATATGCACTTTGGTTTAGACCTATCAACCCCCTCGATCTATCCCTATAGATCTTTATTCCCAAAATATAGGCGGCTTTACCGAGATCTTTTATGGAAAAAGTTTCCAAGCCAGGTCTTAACACCTTCCATGGTTGGAATGTGTTTTTCATATAGTATTATGTCATCAACACACAATACTAAGAATGTGATTACACTCCCACTAGCCTTCTTATACACACAAGCCTTGTCAGTGTTCTTGATAAAACAAATTTCTTGATCTCTTCATCAAAACATTGATTCCAACTTTTCGATGCTTGTTTCAATCCATAGATTGATTTCTTTAACTTGCATACTTTATTAGGATGTTTTGGATCGACAAAACCTTCATGTGAACCATATAGACATCTTCCTCAAGATATCCATTTAGGAAAGCTTTTGACATCCATTTGCCAGATCTCATAATCATAATGAGCAGCTATGGCAAACAATATCCTTATAGACTTTAGCATCACAACAGGTGAGAAGATTTTATCATAGTCAACCCCTTGAGTTTGAGTGAAACCTTTTGCTACTAGTCTCGCCTTGTAAGTATCCAAGCTTCCATGTATATTTTTTTTCTTCTCGAAAACCCACTTGCATCCAACCGGTTTGGAGTTAAGTGGAGGGTTAACCAATTCCCAAACTTGGTTGTTATACATGGATTGCATCTCTACATTCATGGCTTCCAGCCATTTGTCACAATCTGAATTGGATATAGCATCATGGTATGTAGTTGGCTCATCGGAGTCAACCTCATAGCATCCATCCATGAAAAATCCATATATTTCAGGTGGAATGCTAACTCTACCAGATCTGTGAATGTTTTGTGTGTATTGATCAACCTCTTGATCATCATCAACAACCTCTTGTTGACAGCTAGTGTCAACCAAACGTGTATCGGCTTGTGGATCTTGATCTTCATCAAATTCCATTGTTCTATGCGTCACTCCTTCCAAGAAACTTGGCTTCCAAGAACTCTGCCCTTCGAGCAATAAACTCCTTTTGCTCTGTTGGATCAAAGAAGTAGTATCCTATACAGTCTTTGGGATATCCAACAAATATACACTTAGTGGATCGACTTTCAAATTTGTTTTGGGTGTTAAGCTTAACATAAGCTTTACTACCCATACCTTTTAAACATGATAGTGATGGAACTCTTTCCATGCCATATTTCAAAAGGTGTCGAACCCACTTTCTTGGTTTGGGCCATATTCAAAAATACGAGCCTTGGAGAGTAGTGCGAAAACCCAAGATGATAAAGGTGGTAAGCTCATAGCCTTAACGAATTGAACCATATCCAAATAGGGTTCAGTTTCTCCTTTATCAGAATGAAGAACTTATTTAGTTATGTAGAGTTGATTTTCTACTTCATTATTGAAGATTTTGAACATTTCAAAAGCTTCATTCTTATGTGTCATCAAGTGCACACAATAATAGCGACTGTAATCGTCGGTAACAGTAATGAAGTATCTTTTCACCAATCTTTGTCATTGTCTTAAAAGGACCACATACATCCAAATGTATCATTCCTAATAAGTCTTTTGGTTCACACTTATCAAGTGAGACATTTTCATTTGTTTCCAAAAGACCATTCTTTTGAAGTGCTTGAATCCAATTCTCGTTTATGTGACCAAGATGACAATGTCAAAGATAATAATAACTTAAACCGATTTTAAGTTTCTTGGTGCTTAATGTGTATAATGAGTTATTATAGGACGAATTATCATGAACCAATTCATGAATATCATTAAAAGGCATATCCTTAAAATGAAATACATCATCCATAAAACTTAATACCATTATATACAAACTTTAAATCATAACCATATTGTTTTAATAGGAAACATTAATTATGTTCCTAGTCAAACTAGGTGCGTACAAGAGGTTTTGAGAACAACTTCCAAACCGTTTGTAAGTCTCAAAATAGAGTTTCCCTCCTTGAAGCGCACATTTCTTTTGAACCCCTTTGCAACAATTGCAAGTATGAGTCTCACATTCGGTATCCAATACCCATGTGTTTGAAGAAATGACATTTAATACAATGTGAATCATGAAAATTGTATTCGAGGTTTGCTTAGCATCCCTCTTATTTTTCAACTCCTTGAGATAGGAGGAACAATTCCCTTTTATTGTCCTATCTCTGCATGCTCAAAGCATGGATCGTTCTCCTTTACTTTAGGCTTCATAAGCTTAGGTTTTTGAGGTTTCGCTTTAACCTTTGCTTTGATGTATTCCTTTCTTTTGGCACTAATTGCCTTAGGATCAAGATTGGCCATTTCTTATAGTCTCCCTCATTGATCGAGAGAATAGGTAGAACCTCTCTACTCATCCCTGCCTCGGTTGCTTTTGAGCATTGCGTGAATTTCACCGATGCTCTTGTCCCACCCGTTCATATTACAGTTTATTATGAATGTCTCAAATCTTTAGTTGGGCAATCAAGGATCAAATCCATGGCCAACTACTTTGAGACAGGACATTTAAGCATCTTGAGGCTATCAATATGGCTTTTCATCTTAAGAATATATAAGATGATATCGATTGGGTTTCTTCCATGTGACATGCATAAAGTGCTTGAACCGTTTCGAAGCAATCTTACTAAAGTTTGTTGAAGGAACATTTCCTTCAACTAGATTATCATGTCATATGTCCTATGATGTTCCAAACCCTTTTGGAGTTCGGGAATCATATTCCCAACATGAGGTAGGAAACTTACACAGAATCCTTAATGTGCTTAAGCCAATCATCAAATGGCCTTAACATCAACAGCGTTGGTTGGTGAGACATGGGATCGTCAAGGATATAGGGCTTTACTCATTTTGGTAACGATTCTCGGTGATAGGGTATGGACGGTCGGGGTGGTAGCATTATTGTTTGCGGCCATTCTATAAAATTTACAAAGTTCTTTA
Source organism: Flaveria linearis (assembly GCA_024085815.1). Taxonomy (NCBI): domain Eukaryota; kingdom Viridiplantae; phylum Streptophyta; class Magnoliopsida; order Asterales; family Asteraceae; genus Flaveria; species Flaveria linearis. Next base: position 61,916,208 of record CM044007.1, on the reverse strand, counting down.
TTAGTATTTCTTAAAATTTATTTTAATTATTAATACCCTTTTATGTCTCATAGACAATTAATAATTAAAATCTAGAATCCAACGTTACATTCAAATAATGGTTAGGTGACCTTTATCCCATTATTTAATTTAACAAGGTAGTCAATATTTGACAATTGCAACCTTTTACAACTTCTAGCCTTTATGGGATCGGTTAAACATCTTATGTTTGGTTGGCATGTTTAATCCCATCAACACCATTGTACGCCATGCTTCGGTGACCCTATGCACATGGTTTCCAATTCAAGTCGTCCTACTTACACACACATGTGAGTTTTCACATACAAGCGGTTAGGTGACCTTTATCCCACAAGTATGTTAGACTCACCTCAAACACACAAGTTCCCTTTAAGTGGTTAGGTGACCTTTATCCCACAAATAGTTCTCAAGTGATTCGAGTGTCATGAAAAAGGATGGTGTTAAACTTGTTTCAAAAGGGATTTTTGGTTTTCATTAATTCTAGTTTTGAAAACTCTATATACCTTGTATTTACATGCTTTCAAATGCAAGGTATCCTATGGTTTTTTTTAATAAAACCTCTTTTACTAAATCATTAATCCTTTTAATAACCTTTATTAACCACTTAATGATTAGAAACCATATATTTTCAGCTTGTTAAGTTTGCTAATGAGTTTGTTATTCATATCCAAATATCAAACAACAATCATACAACAAATAACCAAACAAGCATAATATAAACACCACAATGTGCATAACCATAGCTACTATTGTGACCACACTTGTTTGCCATCACAAGTGAGGTCATTTGGTCTTTCCTAAAGGTTGAATTCAACACAAATTAAGGTCTTCATTGACTCCCACTTGAACTTCACTACTAGAAAACTGTTAATAGATGACGCGCAAAAGATGACGCGCGAAAAAAGATGACGCGCATTTACGCGTATCATAAAATATTGGTCATATTTTAAAATATTCTTAGAAAGGATGACACGCATTTTTGCGTGTCATCTATGTTTGTCATTGTTTAAATTTTTTATAAACTATTACCCGCCTAATATCTCCCCCCTACTCCCCCTTTCGACTCCAAATCGATCCCCTCCTCTTATTTCCGACCCCAAATCCTCAAACCCCTTTCTTCCCCAAATCCCCAATACCCACCCCCTTTCGACGCTCGCCATCTTCCCCCCCCCCATCTTCACGGTTGTCGCTCGTACAGCCCAAACAGCCCCAGTCGCTCGGCCATCTTCACCATCTTCACCACCACAGGCCATCTTCACCAGTCGCTCGTACAGCCCCAGTCACTTGTTCTTCACCATCTTCTCTCCTACCGTGGATATTTCGACCCGGTTCATCTTGTTGATGGAAAAACCCTAAAGCCGCCAGATTGTTCACCATTACCATTTGGATCTACAACTACGCTTCAATATTGGAGCTTGGATTTCACCACCGCTTCTATTTCAAATGGTTTCTTCATCTTTCAAACGACAAACCAAGGACGATTGAACAATATACCCTGGTTTGATTTATGTTTTCTGATTTTGAACTTTTGTGGTTGTTCGAACTACAATTTTCTATTATCCATTTTATTCTATTCTAACTAAAACCCTAAACAGCCCGTCCATTTGCCTTCAAGAATCACACCGTAAGCTTTCTTAATGTATGTCCATTATGTGTTGATTCCTGATTTATTATTGTTCTTTCATTGATTTTGATTGTGGAATGTGTGATCGGTGTGATTTCTTGATTGGATTTTGGATGAATTAGGTTTTGTTTCAGTTTGCTAGTTCATTGAGATATTGAAGAAGTTATGCGCCTATGATTGCTGGTGGAAATGGTGGAGATTAAAGTGGATTAGTGTGTTCGTGTTATGTGTTTGTTGCTCGTGATGGAGGATAGAGGAGGTGGTGGTGGATCGTTTGTTGCTGTTAGGAGGACTTCACATGGTCTTGACAGAAACAATGCTTTTAATACGACTTCTGGTATATCATTTCATCGTTTGAATTCATTCTAGTTTTGGAATTATGTTAGTATGTTAATCTGCAATGGGTGTTAATTTGCCAAAATCTGGATCTGCTTCAATTGAATCTTTGGATGAGTGCTTTCATTTTAATGAGTGTTTTCATTATAGTTGATACATATAGTGCTTTCAACTAAATATGAGAATGAAAGAACACTTTTGGCTCTAAGATAAGAAAATGAAAAGGGTTTAAATCAAATCATTTCACATGTGAATGGAGGTCACATCTGGATTTCTTCACACATGAATTACAATGTAATCAAATGTGAAGATAAGTTCTCCTTTTTTGATCTAAAGGCGAATATTGGTTATTTTGTTTCAAAGTTTTTGTGGCACTCAAATGTACTTTCTATGCCAAAGCTAATTATGAAGTCCTCTGCCCTGTTTGTCAATAATAACATGGTTTAGTTGGTATTTGTGGATGCTTGATAATGAATGATATAGTTGGATAATTGGTATAGTGTCTTTAAGGTTTATCATTTGTTTTCCTTGTTTTTTTATTTGTTCTTGTTATTTGTTGAAGCTAGGATTGCTATGACTAACCATTTTTTTGCCTTCTTATTTTGTCTAACTTGCTTTTATGTTTTAGGAACTTGTGTTCTGATCTTGGCATTTTGTTTTTATGATCTTTAAGGTTCTGGTCTGATTAAGAAGCAAGGGTTTAAAGGATCATTTGGAGAGGCATTATCATCTGCTAAGGTATTGATTATTATATGGTTGCAACTGCACATTGTATTATAGAAGTTATTGATCAAACTTTTTTCTTCTAGTTAATTTAGTATGGCTGATTATTTTTATGACTTTTTTCTCATTAGACTTTTGCAGTTCTGTCTAGGGTCCACAGTTTGGTTGTATGTTTCTTAAAGAGGCTTCGAGGGAAAGATGATGGTACAAAATCTTTAATTGTAGACTTGAATTACAACAAGATTGATCACTCTAATTCAACAATGTTTTTACAGTCATTAATACCGGTATGACTGGATGCTGTACTGGTCTTGCTTTAAGTTTTCCAGGTACTTGATATCTTAAGCATTATGTAGATTTGCCAATCATAATTAAGATATTTGGACTTTTATGTGTTTGTGATTGCATTTTGCTTGTTTACACTTTCTTTGCATAATTTTTTTCTTAGGAAAAAGCCCTTTGCCATTTAACTGAAAACATACACATTTTATGGGTCAGAAAATGTCCCATGGGTCCTGCTTAGAGCTTTTGAATGCAGTTCTATTTATAAATTAATCCCAAGCAAGAGGCGACTGCTTATTAAGCACCTCTAAGGCTTGCCCCTCTAACAATATTAAGCACCCATTCTTTCTTAAGGCTTTTCTTTTCTCTTATTAATCATAAGCAAGAGGCGGCTGCTTAGAGCTTTCTTACATTCAGGTGCAAATTAGAAACATGCTTGTACTTTATTACAAATTTTTGCAACAGTTACAATTGTTAATTAATTATATAAGAAATAATTGGTTCAACAGATAGCATGCCATTTTATGTTGGCTGATGTGGGCATCTTATTTGTCATTTTAGTGTATATGTATGTAATGTGACTACTGATTTGGCATTCATTAGTTCTTTTAAATACAATAAAAGGTATAGTATCTCTAACTTGTAAATAACTTTCATTTTCACATGAGGATTTTTTGCATATGTAGCTTCATATGTTGTAGTGATGAGTGCTACATCATCAATATTCAACTAAAATTAACTAAATTTAGGCTGGTTTGTTAAAATTTGTAGTGAATTCTAAGCTTGTTAAAGAAGTTAAGTTCATTTTAGTTTCTGGAGTTTTTTCTTATATAAAATATTATGTCGACCAGTTAAGCTAAATATCCGGTTATAACAACTTCAAACACAATCATTTCATGACAAGGTTAGAAAACATATATATTAGTATAGGCAGTTCTCAATTGCCTTTGATACCTTGTGAGTGGACAATGCTTTATATACCATGTTTACATTAGTATTGTCAATATGCATTAATAAAAATTATACTTTAATGAGCACAAGGTGTAAGTTATGTATGTGATGGCAGATCTTCACTATCTTTATTAAGTTCACTTGGACATTGGTTTAGGGAGCCTAGTAGGCATTGTTCTTACTAATGTATGGATTATTTAATGGTTTTAACTCTTTTTTCCTCTGATGTCATGTTAAATTATTGTATTAAACTATTGATTACATGTTTATTAACCTGTTTAATTATATAGCTTCAGTACATTGAAACATCCAACTAACGGATTGATCATATCTTATAGGAACCAGTTGGTGGTTTATTATGTGCAGATTTAGATATTGATAACAAACCATCAATAGCTCGCTTGAACAATTAACCATAGGTGTTGAGTAAGTTAGCATTTGTTTGTTTTTCTTAAATTCCCACCCGGTTTGTCATGAAGTTAGTATATATGAGATTGTAAACCTATTTGTTTTCTTTTATCATAGTGTAATACCCTCATATATATGCTAACTGTGGTTGTGTTTGGGTGCTAGTGTTGTAATCAAGGGGAGAGTCAAGTCTACTATAGGAACATGTTGAAGCTCAATTTAAGAAGCTTTTACAAATTGAACAAAAGCTATAGGCTGGCGGATGAAAACGTAAGTTACAATTTGTATAAATTTACGTGTTATAGTTTCTTATTTTTTGGCTTTTCATGAATGATCATTCATATTCAACATATGTATCGGCGTGCCTATATTACGTTTTGTACGGTGCAGGTTGAAGGGCTAATAATGGATAGTGCTACAACCAAAGAGGAGATCACAAATTGGAAAGTCACAACACATTAGAAGCTACTACTGTCAAAGCAAAAGAACAATATTGTGTAACACATGTATGTTCACGTTGATTTTCTGTTGTGTTCATGGGTATTCTTGTGATTATGAAATATATAATATTGATTATGTACTCAATAATATATGCTATTCATGTTCGGTGATAAAAACTTGATTATTTAGTGTGAATGTTAGGTTAGGTAATGGGTCACATGGGTAAGCTTAGTACAGATCAAGTTGTCCTGTGTTGATTTAAATTTCTCCCCAAATTAACCACTTTTAAAAGTATTTTTGTTGCCTTGTAGTTGATATAAACTAGTCAAGTAAATTACAAGTGTTTTACATAAAGGGGTTTTTAGGTCAAAACTGACAACTTTAATTTGATGAAATTGGTTGTCTTAGGTTGGAGAAGGTAAAGAAGAATACACTGATGATGATTTGGATGAAGTTCGTGAAGATTGGGCGCGCTACGTATCGAATTTTATTTATATGTAGGACTGAAATGATAGTATTGTTGGACTTGTGTTAGTATTGTTGGACTTGTAATTGGTACTAATTGAATTTGGATGTGTTTTATGCTTTGTAGTTGTTAATTAACAACTTTTGTAAACTTCGTTGGTATTTAATGGATTTCGCTTTTAATGTTATTCGAAATTTGTTTTAGAAAACAACAGGTAAATTTATTAAAAATAAAAAAAATTAAAAAATGCAGCTAATTTTATGACGTGCATTGCGCGTCATCTATTGCACGTCATAAAAATTTCATAGATGACACGCGGATGCCCGTCATCTAGTCATTTATGACTACCCCTTCCTTGACGCGCATTGCGCGTCATCTTTTGCACGTCATAAAATGCGCGTCATCTTTTGCTCGTCATAAACAGATGACGCGCGGATGCGCGTCATCTATCATTTAAGACCCCCCCTTCCTTGACACGCATTTGCGCGTCATCTGACCCCCAAGATGACGCGCAATGAGCGTCATCTTTTGCGATTTTTCTAGTAGTGCTTGCATCCATATGCTTCAAGTCTTTTATGTTTTCTTCTTGTGCTTCCTTCCCGAGCATCTTCTTTTACAAAATATATATCCTAATACATATTTTCTAGTAAAAGAAAACACTCCTAATATATTATTACATCCCAATGAATAAATAGACAAATTACATTTTTAAACAAAGCATAAAAGAATAATATTACAACCCAATTGAAAACAACCAAAACAAACATTGCAAGCATCCAAACAACACAAGGCCAATGGCTAGGTTATGCACACTAACATCCAATGATCATATCATCCAAACATATAATGAAACCCCACTTAAAACCACCAAATTTCAGCCAACATAAACTGAAATTTTGGGTTTTAAACATTGTCCAAACAATCAACATTTCGTAATATATATCTTTCAAGGTCTAATCACTAGCATGTGTGATATGACCTTGAAAGTTTGGGGAATCATTCAAACAAAACATAGCAGCCTAAAATCAGCCTATACTAAGTTTCTAATGATCCTTTAAAACTAATTTTTAAAGGACAAGAACAAGCAAGCTATTCACATAACCGGCTCTTGATGCCATTGTTGGGTTTGTTAGAACATAAAATCACAGTTTAACCATTTAAACTTTCTGAAAACGCAGCGGAAGTATAGCTTTAAAACTCATTTTATAAGCTGAAAATTATGTTCTTCAAGTGACCATTCAAGTGTATAAAACAAACCCAAATCAAAAGGATCTTTAATATGTGAATGAACAAGCTATTAACTCATGTAAAACTACATAAAATCACAGCCACAATGAGCTGTGATTTCTACCTCTTTGAGCAGCAAGAAAACGACCAAAAGAAGGAGATTTGGGATGCTAAAATCGGCCAAGAACTCAAGTGTAGAGGTCCTCAAGTGTCTATACCCCAAGCTTATGCTCAGTGGGTCGAGATCGATGCCCTGGTTCTCCAATGAATCTATAGTACCTTGTCGGATGAATTGTTAGTACGCGTTCTTGACAACGACACCACCGCTCAGACCACATGGAACAAGCTCAAGACCATCTTTCTTAACAACAAAGGCTCACGTGCGGCTACCCTTGAACAGGAGTTCTCAAATTTAACTCTTAGTGCATGCTCATCTTTGGAAGCATATTGCCAAAAACTGAAAGACTTGGCAGACCAGCTCGGTGATATGGACAATCCCATCAACGAATCTCGTCTACTGCTTCAACTGGTATGCGGTCTTCAGCCCAAGTTTGATGTAGTCGGTGCCTTCATTAATCAAAGCTCCCCATCCTGGGATACTGCTCGAAGCATGTTGCAATTAGAACAACATCGCCAACAAGCCTGCAACAGCCATGGTAAGCACCAAAGCCCCACGGTTCTAGCTGCTCCCGCTATGCATTGTCCACAGTAGAGTAATCGACAACCATCCATGACCCCCGGTAACCCTTCACAACATCCGGGCAACCGTCAACCGCCCTCGAACCGCAGCCGCGGGTCCTATGGTCGTGGTCGTGGTCGAAACTCCAAAGGACGAGGACGTGGCTATCCTGGCGCACCACAACAACCATGGCCTAACTCTTGGGCATCGCAACAAGGATATGTTGGGTTTGTTAGAACATAAAATCATAGTTTAACCATTTAAACTTTCTGAAAACGCAGCGGAAGTATAGCTTTAAAACTCATTTTATAAGCTGAAAATCATGTTCTTCAAGTGACCATTCAAGTGTATAAAACAAACCCAAATCAAAAGGATCTTTAATATGTGAATGAACAAGCTATTAACTCATGTAAAACTACATAAAATCACAGCCACAATGAGCTGTGATTTCTACCTCTTTGAGCAGCAAGAAAACGACCAAAAGAAGGAGATTTGGGATGCTAAAATCGGCCAAGAACTAAGTGTAGAGGTCCTCAAGTGTCTATACCCCAAGCTTACTTGCAATCACTTTCTTGTTAGGGAGAAACAACACCAAATGCAGCTCAAAAACCCTTCTACTTGCTGCTGAAAAACCCGTGAGCTAGAGAGAGATATGAGAGCTTCTTTCTTTTGATTTTGCATGTATATTTGAGATGAATGTTGAGAGCTTTACTAGTAGTCAAAGTTTGTTACTTTTTAGTAAGTGGAAGACATCTTTATGGGGAGAAGGGGACGGCCAAACAATGGCCTAACAAGAAAGATTCCCACTAAACATTGTCATGCAATTTTCACAAACTAGTCCCTCATAAATTGTAAAATTAACTTTTAATTGTATAACTTATACACTCTCATATTACTTAATGCTATCTAACTAACTTAAATAACACTAGGTAATATTCTTGAACAAAATATCCTAATAAGTTGTTCCATCTCATATGCAACTTATTTAGAAAACCCATTCTCTAAATTTGGTGTTATTATTTAATTGCATGATCATATCATCAATTGAATAATTGTCGGTGATTGCAAAGCTTGTTATTGGGTATAACCCGACTTGGATCATGACATACTAACCACATCAATGTTCTATGTGTGTTGGGCATATAGAATCCAACAGGATACGGGCCTCATGCAACTTGGACACCACCACCCTCCCCGTATCCTTCTGAACCTGCCATTTCCCAGACACAAACATGGGTTAATACCATGTATGGGCCTAGTCCATCCCCTCCATATAGACCGACTACCCCTACTGCACCACCTAATCCAGCAACCCCATCGGCCCAATCTGCAGCTCCACATGCTGCTTTTGCCGGCTTCTCCGACTGCACTCCATCCAGCTTGGCTCAAACATTGCAGAAAGTTCACTTAAATGATTCCAATCAAGCCTGGTACATGGATACAGGTGCTTCTTCCCATCTCACTCCAGATCCACGTAAGATTACTTCATCATTGTCTTCTTCTCCTATAAACTCTATATTCGTTGGTAATGGGTCTAGTTTACCAATTCATGGGTCCCGCCACACCACACACAAAACCCATAACCGATCCTACACCCTAAACAACATATTGCTTGCACCAAACATCATCAAAAATTTATTATCTGTTCGACAATTTACTATTGATAATCAAGCATCTGTTGAATTTGACCCACATGGTTTTTCTGTGAAGGACCTTAAGACTGGAATTCTTCTTTCCCGCTACAATAGCTCGGGTGACCTCTACTCATTCACGTCGCCCACACCAACAACTGCTTGCCTTGCTTCTTCTCCAGATCATTGGCATGCCCGTCTCGGCCACCCAGGATCTCCAGTTTTATCTCTTTTAAAATCTTGTCTTGCTATTAATTATCGTAAACCTTTTATGTCTAGTCTTTGCAACTCTTGTCAATTATCCAAACATGTGCGGTTACCTTTTTATGATTCACATTCAATTACTTTTGCACCGTTTGATTTAATCCATTGTGATCTTTGGACATCCCCGATTCTAAGCAAATCAGGATACAAATACTATATGGTGTTAATTGACAACTTCACTCATTATGTACGGGTTTACCCTCTAAAATATAAATCTGAAACCTTAACCAGCTTTCAAAAATTTCATGCACTTATATACACATAATTCAGTTGCAAAATTAAGACATTTCAGTGTGATCTTGGCGGGGAGTTTGACAATCATGAATTCAAACGTTTTGCTCACACCTATGGCCTTCTCTTTCGTTTCTCATGCCCTCACACCTCTCAAAAAAGTGGTCGAGCCGAAAGAAAGATTTGTCGTTTAAATGACATTATTCATACCCTTCTAACTCATGCCACCCTACCCCACTCCTTTTGGGTAGAAGCTCTCCACACTGCCACCTACCTTCACAATATCTTGCCTACTAAACGCCTTAACTACTCCACTCCTGCCTTTGCCTTGTACCGCTGTCACCCCACCTATGACCACCTCCGCGTCTTCGGCTGCGCTTGCCATCCGAACACGTCCGCCACCCAACCTCACAAACTATATAACCGGTCAGTTAAGTGCGTGTTCCTTGGCTACCCCGAAAACTTTCGGGGATACCATTGCTACAACCCGAATACCGGTAAGGTCCATCTCTCACTCCATGTCACCTTTGATGAGTGTTCATTCCCGTTCTCAAATGTTACACATCCACCATCATCCTCCTCCCTTGATGACCCAATCCCAACACACTTTGTCTACCTACAACCGTCAACCACCACATCACAACCCACACTGCCGATACACCACCCACTTCCCCACTGGCCCCTTCTGCTACTAACCGCACCTCTTCATACAACTCCCACCCTACTGCCTCTCATGGTCCACAACCGATGCCCCCACCTAACACCCTTCCACCAACGCATCTCCCAAACCCGCTGCCACCAACTCCAACTCCACTCATCCCATGCAAACCCGAGCTAAATATGGAATCTTTAAACCTAACACTCGACTTAACCTCCACACAACCACTACACAGCCCATCTCCCCAATCCCCACATCATATACCCAAGCCCGGTCGGACCCTAATTGGTTAATAGCCATGCAAGATGAATTTAGAGCATTACAAGAGATTGAAACATGGGACTTAGTTCCGAGTGTTGGGTTTGATAGAACACAAAACATAGTTTAACCATTTAAACTTTGTAAAACGCAGCGGAATAATAGCTTTATAACCTTGTTTATAAGCTGAAAATTTCAAGTTCTATTTGATGTTATAAGTTGTAAACAAACTCAAGAACAAAAGGATCTTTTATATGAGAATGAAACTAGCTATGAAACATAAAACGAACATTATGGATAGCCACATAGAAGCTGCCATAATCTACCTTTGAGCTGCCAAAAGTGACGAAATGTGGATGATATGGAGCAAGAAATCCGACCAAGGCACCAAGGGAGGTCCTCTCAAGTTTGTATACCCCAAGCTTGATAGCAAACAACTCTTGTTAGGAAGAATCAACACCAAAATCAGCCAAAAACTCCTTCTTGGATGCTGCTGCTGTGAGCAATGAGAGAGAGAGGAGAGTTTTTGGGTCAAGTTTGCATGTATTGAGAGTTTTGTGTTGATGAGTGCAAGACTAGTTAATAATGTGTATTCTCAAGAAGCAAAAGAGCCAATCAAAATAAAGGGGGGGCGGCCGAATATGGTTTTGAAAAGGGTTTCCCCCTTAAACTAAAATACACATTATTTATCTTGTCATCTAACTAGATATACAATTAACCTTTTAATTGTATAAGTTATACACTCCTATTATTATTTGATGTTATCTAACTTACTTAAATAACACTAAAAATAATGTTATTGAATAAAATATTTTAATAAGTTGTTCCATCTCATATGCAACTTATTTAGAAAACCCATTTTCTAAATTGGTGTAAATATTTAATTACATGATCATATCATCAATTAAATATTAATTGGTGTTTGCTAAGCTTGTTATTGGGTATAACCCGACTTGGATCATATCGTACTAACCGCATCAATATTCTACGTGTCTTGGGCATATAGAATCCTACAATCTCCCACTTGCCCAAGATTCAGAGAAGATTGATGCAAGAAGTAAATACCGCCTAACAACGGTTTACTACACTTAATACGCATGACTTATGGCCATTCAATAACATCATCCCATTCAAGTATCCTACTTGAAGTGATTTAGGTGCATCAATCATTTATCCTTTTGTTGCAGATGTCATGTTAAATCCAAGGACACAGAATGATCATTCCTTGTTGATTTAAGTTAATCAGGCCGTAGACATCTTGCTCTCAACGAATAAGAGGAACAAATCCCATCTTGACTACATACGTTTCTTACAAACACCTCGTGTCACACTTGAACATAGCCTTATGTACTGTCCATTATTGCAGGACAGTGAAGAACTAACTCAAGGTATAACACTTGGTGAATATCAAAACCCAATATGTATCTCAGGTCTGAGGATACCAAATGATATTCGCCTTTTACTCAAATTTACTTATGACCAATCTAGAAGATTCCATGTAGTAAAATTTGAGATGTGGGTTAGTCCAATATTTGTATCCTACAAATATCTATAAACTTTGGTAGCAACCAATTGCTCTATATTCATCCTTATAAATATCCACCAATCCAAATTCATAATAGTCTTACCCTCATACTTGTTCCCACAAGTATGAACGACTACGGACATTTAGAGTAAGCAATTTACCCATGGATTAAACATGCTAAATTGGAACATATATTGAAATATTATAACCAAATAATTTTATTCAAGTAATAAGGGAGTTCCAAATATCCAAATACGAAATTACAGATCAAATCTAATCACTAAAATATCGAAGTCCCATGGCACAGTATGACCTTCATGCTTTGCCTTTTCTAGGAGCTTCGTGAGAGGATCTGTAATATTTGATCCATGTGAACTTTGCGAATACATATCTTTCCTTTCTCAACTTCATCTCGTATGTAGTTGAATCTCCGCTCAATGTGCCTAGTCTTTTGATGAGCACGAGGTTCCTTGATTTGAGCAATCGCACTCTCGTTGTCACAAAAGATCTCTAGGGGGTTCTGAATGGAAGGGACAACCCCTAGATCGACAATGAATTTCTTCAACCATGCAGCTTCTTGAGCTGCCAATGAGGCGGTGACGTATTCAGATTCTGTAGTTGATAAGGCCACCACATCCTGTTTAAGCTCTTCCAAGAGATCGCTCCTCCATTCAGAATAAAAATGTACCCCGATTGAGATCGTGAATCATCTCGATCGGTTTGGAAACTCGCATCCGTGTAACCCTTTACAACGAGTTCCTCTTCACCAGACCCGTAGATCAAGAACATGTCCTTAGTCCTCCTTAGGTACTTTAGAATGTTCTTGACAGCCATCCAATGACTATCACCAGGATTTTGCTGGTATCTACTTGTCATGCTTAAAGCACATGACACGTCCAGTCTAGTGCATATCATTGCATACATGATGGATCCTATAGCAGATGCATATGGGATTGCCTTCATTTTATCCTGCTCCTCCTTTGAGCTCGGACATTGAGTCGTACTCAATATCATCCCTCTCTGAATAGGTACATTACCTTTCTTAGAGTTTTCCATCTTGAACCTTTTCAAGATTTTGTCAATGTATGCACTTTGATTTAAACCAATCAACCGCCTTGATCTATCCTTATAGATCTTTATTCCCAAAATATAGGTGGCTTCACCAAGATCCTTAATGGAAAAGCAGCTTCCAAGCCATGCTTTTACACCTTCCATTGTTGGAACGTCATTCCCAGATAGTAGAATGTCATCGACATATAATACTAAGAAAGTTATTGTGCACCCACTAGCCTTCTTATACACACAAGCCTCATTAGTGTTTTTGATGAAGCCAAATTTCTTTACCTCCTCATCAAAACGGTGATTCCAACTTCTTGATGCTTGTTTCAATCCATAGATTGATTTCTTTAACTTGCATACTTTATTAGGATGTTTGGGATCGATAAAACCTTCAGGATGAACCATATAGACAGCTTCCTCAAGATACCCATTTAGAAAAGCGGTTTTGACATCCATTTGCCATATCTTATAGTCATAGTATGCGGCTATGGCAAATAATATCCTAATTGACTTAAGCATAGCGACAGGAGAAAAGGTTTCATCATAATCAACACCTTGAGTTTGAGTGAATCCTTTTGCTACAAGTCTAGCTTTGTAAGTATCCAAGTTTCCATGCATGTATGTTTTCTTCTTGAAAACCCACTTACTTCCAACTACCTTGGAATTAAGAGGTGGTACAACAAGTTCCCAAACTTGATTGTCATACATGGATTACATCTCAAAGTTCATGGCTTCAAGCCATTTGTCATAATCCGAATTGGACACTGCATTATGGTATGTGGTTGGTTCATCGGAATCTACCACATAGCATCCATCCATGAAAAATCCATATCTTTCAGGTGGATTACTAGTTCTACCACTTCTGCGAACGTTTTGTGTGTATTGATCAACCGCTTGATCATCCTCAACATCCTCATATTGAGTGCTAGTTTCAACCAAACGTGCATCGGGTTGTGGTTCTTGATCCTCCTCAAGATCCACTGTTCTACTGCTAGTTTCTTCCATAAGGAACTTTGCTTCTAAGAACTCAACCTTTCTGGCAACAAACACCTTTTGTTCCAGTGGATCATAGAAATAATATCTCATAGAATCTCTAGGATATCCAACAAAGATACACTTGGTGAATCAGACTTCCAATTTGTTTGGGGTGGGAGTCTTAACGTAAGCCTCACAACCCCAGACCCTTAAGTATGATAGGGATGGAACTCTTCCATGCCATATCTCAAAAGGTGTCCTTTCCACCTTTTTGGTTGGGGCCATATTTAGAATACGGGCCACGGAGAGCAAAGCGAAACACCAAAATGATAGAGGCAATGTGCTTCTAGCCATCATAGATCGGACCATATCCAATAAGGTTCGATTCCTCCTCTCAGACACACCATTATGTTGTGGTGTTCCAGGTGGAGTGAGTTGTGAGACAATCCCACAACTCCTAAGATGATCTTAAAAAGCATCACTTAGGTATTCACCTCCTCTATCGGTGCGGAGAACTTTAATCGACTTGTTGGGTTGATTTTCTACTTCATTTTTAAGATTTTGAACGTTTCAAAAGCTTCATCTTTGTGCCTTAATAAGTACACATACCCATAGCGACTATAATCATCGGTAAAGGTAATGAAGTATCTTTCACCATTCCTAGTCATTGGCTTAAAAGGACCACATACATCCGAATGTATGATTCCTAATAAATCTTTTGCCCTTTCGTTAGTTCCATTAAAGGATGCCTTAGTCATTTTTCCTTGTAAACAAGATTCACATACATCAAATGAATCACATTCATTTGTTTTTAAAAGACCAGTCTTTTGAAGTGTTTGTATACGTTTCTTGTTTATATGACCAAGACGACAATGCCAAAGATAGGTATCACTCAAATCCAACTTGAGTTTCTTGGTGTTAGATTTGTACAATGAACTATTTAAAGTATTTTCATGAACCAATTCATAAATACCATTAATGGGAACAGCTTTAAAATAGAACATATCATTTAAAGAAACATGAATATCATTTTCAACAAAAGATAATACATAATCATAATGTCTTAATTGGGATACAGAAACAATGTTCCTAGTCAAACTAGGAGCATACAAAACATTCTTCAAAATTACATCCAAACCACTCGGAAGTTTTAGGATGTAGTCCCCACGAGCTTCAACTTTGACTTTAGCTCCATTGCCCATGAAGAGGCTAACATCCCCTTGATTGAAGTCCCTACTTCTTTTGAACCCCTGCAACAAATTGCAAATATGAGTTTCACATCCGGTATCCAATACCCATGTGTTAGAAGATGTAACATTAAGAACAATATGAATCATGTATATTGTACCTAAGGTCTGCCTGGCATCCCTCTTTGCTTTCAACTCTTGGAGATGGACAGGACAATTTCTTGCCCAATGTCCAATCTCCCCACACTTGAATCATGGGTCATTAGTAGCAACATTTTGCTTCTTCTCTTGTGGTTTGGGTGGCACCCTTGCCACCCCTTTCCCTTTCCCCATGCGGGTCCCTTACCCTTGGCAACTTTTGCCTTGGGTGCGGGATGAGGCCTTTTCTTGTTCCCACCTTCATTGATGGTAAGAACGGGTAAAACCCTTTTACCCATGGCCGCCTCGGCCGTTTTGAGAATTGAGTGAAGCTCACCAATGCTTTTGTCCCAAGCATTCATGTTGTAGTTCAACACGAACATCTCGAACTTCTTGGTAAGGCCATTAAGGATCAAATCCGTGGCCAGTTCCTTCGAGATGGGACAATTAAGCCTTTCGAGGCGGTCAATGTGGCTTTTCATCTTAAGTACATAAGATGAAACCGATTGGTTGTCGTCCATACGACATGCATGGAGTGCTCGAACCGTTTCGAAGCGTTCAACCTTCGCTTGCTGTTGGAATGTTTCCTTCAGCTGGGTTTTCAGCTGGGTTATCATGTCATAAGCTCCGTGATGTTCATACTCCTTTTGTAGATCCGGAGTCATGCTTGCCAGCATGAGGCAAGACACTTGGATGGAGTCCTTAGTGTATTTCAGCCAATCGTTATAGGCCTCCTCATCATCCTCAGTAGGTTGATCGGGGATAGGGTCGTCTAAAACATATGATCGTCTCTCTTGCTTGAGAACGATTCTCAAGTTTCGATAAATTGTTATGATTCAGATGTTCCTTTTGGAGAATCGCTCATAAAGATTGGGCGGACATGGATGAGTTATCATGATTATCATTGTTGGTGGCCATCTACAAAATTTAACAAAGATTGATTTTAGTATTTTCGATATTGCTATTTTTTAATAATTAATTAATGCCTTTTAAGGTCATTTCATATTAAAATCTAGAACCCAACATTACATTTAAATTGTGGTTAGGTGACCTTTATCCCATGATTTAAATTAATAAGGTGGTCAACGATTGACGGTTGCAACCATTTGCAACTTCTAGTGGTATGGGATCGACTTGAAACATCAAATGTAAAGTCGGCATGTTAATCCCATCAACACCATTTGGAAACCACATTGTAAGTGATCCATTTAACATGGTTTGCAAATCAAGTTACCCTACTTGCACACACATGTGAGTTTTCCAACATAAGTGGTTAGGTGATCTTTATCCCACAAATGTGGTATCCCCACCTCAAATCACAAGTTCCCTCAAAATGGTTACGTGACCTTTATCCCATTAAGGGTTTCCAAGTGACTCAAGTGTTGTGCAAAAGGACGGTGTTAGACTTGTTATCTAAGAAATTTATAGTTTTCATAATCTTGGTTTAGAAAACTCTATGTACCTTATATTTACATGCTTTCAAATACAAGGTACCCTATGGTTCACTTTTAATAAAACCTCTTTTATTAAAACCATTAATCCTTTTAATAACTTTTTATTAACCACTTAATGATAAAGAACCATCAATTTTCAGCTTGTTAAGTTTGTTAATGAGTTTCTAATGCATGTCCAAATATCAACCAAACAATCAAACAACAAACATTCAAACAAGCATAAACATATAAACATGAGTGTATAACCATAGCCACTAAGTTGACCAAACTTGTTTGCCATCACAAGTGTTGTCATAAGGTCTTTCCTAAGGGTTTATAATGACACATCAAATGTGTCCATGGACTCCCACTTGAATCCATATCCAAATACTTCAAGGTCCATGTCTTTGATGTCCATCTTTGGGTCTTCATCTTGTGCATCTTCCTTTTACAAAAATTATATCCTAATACATTTTTCTAATAAAAGAAATGCACCTAATCTATTTATTACATCACCAAATGAATAAATATTTACAACCCAAACAATAAACATAAACATTACAACCCAATTGAATGAATAAAACAACCATTCCGATCATCCAAATAACATAAGGCCAAAGGCTAGGTTATGCACACTAATAACCAATGATCATATCATCCAAAACTATAATGAAACCCCACTAAAAAACATGAAATTTCAGCCAACATAAACTGAAATTTCAGGTTTCCTTTTGTCCAAACAAACAAATAAACAACATATATGTCTTTCAATGTTTTAATCACAAGCATGTGTGACATAACTTTGAAAGTTTGGGGATTCATAACACATGAACATAGCAGCCCCTAAAAGGGTTTTGAAGTCCACAAAACGAATTTTTAAAGGACAGTACAAGCTAGCTATCCACATAACCGGCTCTAGATGCCATTGTTGGGTTTGATAGAACACAAAACATAGTTTAACCATTTAAACTTTGTAAAACGCAGCGGAATAATAGCTTTATAACCTTGTTTATAAGCTGAAAATTTCAAGTTCTATTTGATGTTATAAGTTGTAAACAAACCCAAGAACAAAAGGATCTTTTATATGTGAATGAAACTAGCTATGAAACATAAAACGAACATTATGGACAGCCACATAGAAGCTGCCATAATCTACCTTTGAGCTGCCAAAAGTGACGAAATGTGGATGATATGGAGCAAGAAATCCGACCAAGGCACCAAGGGAGGTCCTCTCAAGTTTTTATACCCCAAGCTTGATAGCAAACAACTCTTGTTAGGAAGAATCAACACCAAAATCAGCCAAAAACTCCTTTTTCTTGGATGCTGCTGCCGTGAGCAATGAGAGAGAGAGAGGAGAGTTTTTGCGTCAAGTTTTCATGTATTGAGAGTTTTGTGTTGATGAGTGCAAGAGTAGTTAATAATGTGTATTCTCAAGAAGCAAAAGAGCCAATCAAAATAAATGGGGGGCGGCCGAATATGGTTTTGAAAAGGGTTTCCCCCTTAAACTAAAATACACATTATTTATCTAGTCATCTAACTAGATATACAATTAACCTTTTAATTGTATATGTTATACACTCCTATTATTATTTGATGTTATCTAACTTACTTAAATAACACTACAAATAATGTTATTGAACAAAATATTTTAATAAGTTATTCCATCTCATATGCAACTTATTTAGAAAACCCATTTTCTAAATTGGTGTAAATATTTAATTGCATGATCATATCATCAATTAAATATTAATTGGTGTTTGCTAAGCTTGTTATTGGGTATAACCCGACTTGGATCATATCGTACTAACCGCATCAATATTCTACGTGTCTTGGGCATATAGAATCCTACAATGAGACCAGTTGATATGCCAATAGTTCGGTGCATGTCGCTTTTTCACCATAAGTTTAAATCCGATGGCTCCCTTGAAAGGTACAAAGCTCGCCTAGTAGCAAACGGTAAGTCTTAGACTGTGGGCATCGATTGTCATGAGAAGTTTAGTCCAGTGGTCAAACCCGCCACCATTCGGATTATACTTAGCCTATCCGTTTCTCGATCATGGCCTATTCATCAACTTGACGTCAAAAATGCTTTTTTACATGGCCATCTTGCTGAAACAATATTCTTGCACCAGCCACCGGGATTTGTAGATCCCCATGCACCGACACATGTTTGCCGCCTACGAAAATCATTATATGGCCTCAAACAGGCCCCTCGGGCTTGGTACACATGGTTTCCTACCTACATCACTGACCATTATTTTCATAGTAGTATGAGTGATTCCTCTTTGTTTATCTATCATCAAGGGCCGCATATTGTATATTTATTATTATATGTAGATGATATCATTTTGACCGTACCCGACCCAAAGATTTTAAGCACCATCATTCAAACCTTGTCACGGGAGTTTGCGATGACTGATCTTGGTGCTCTTCATCATTTTTTGGGTATTACTGCGACCCGGGATACAAATGGCTTATTTTTGTCACAAGCTAGTTACACTCGTGACATCCTACGTCGCGCTTCAATGGAATCATGTAAACCAAGCTCCACTCCGGTCGATACGTTCGCCAAGTTAAGTGCTACGAATGGTGACCTGCTTCCATATGGGACGTTATATAGAACTCTTGCGGGGGCCTTGCAAAATCTTACTTTTACCCGACCTGATATTACGTACGCGGTTCAACAAGTTTATCTCTTCATGCATGCGCCACGGGAGCCCCACTTTCAGTTTAAAAAAATCATTCTTCGCTACCTTCAAGGCATAATAGATTATGGTTTACAACTTGTTGTTTCTCCCTCTCATACTCTCACAGCTTATTCGGATGCAGATTCGGGAGGATGCCCGGATTCTCGCAGGTCCACCTCAGGTTACTGTGTTTTTCTGGGGGATAACTTAGTCTCGTGGTCGTCAAACGACAACCAACTATATCGCGGTCCAGTGCAGAAGCTGAGTATCACGGCGTTGCTAACACGTTCTCCGAAACCACTTGGTTGCGCAACTTGTTATGTGAGCTATACGTTCCAATTCGCAAGGCTACGGTTGTGTATTGTGACAATGTATCTGCGGTCTATCTTTCTGAAAATCCGGTGCAACACCAATGCACAAAGCATATGGAAATTGACATTCACTTTGTGCGTGAAAAGGTTCGGCTTGGGCTTGTTCGAGTACTTCATATTCCGTCTTCTTTCCAATATGCGGATATCTTCACGAAGGGACTTCCCCGACACTTATTCCAGCAGTTTCGTACCAGTTTGAGTGTTCGTCCTACTACCGCTCAAACTACGGGGGAATATTAGCGATAACCTTTACAGATTTGAATATTAGTTAGTTATGATTTGTAATTATCTACTCATCAATAATCTCCACCATTAGTGGTGATTCGCTTGTTCTTCTTCCCTATATAAAGGGATTGATATTTAATAATAAAGCATGGAATTACACATATCATAACCCACTGTTAGGACCAAGTTCCAGAGGCAAAACAAAGGTGTGGTAATACACTAGACGCAAAACAAAAGTCTAGTAATACACCAGAGGCAACACTAGAGGTAGAACCAAACAGAAAAGAACATCACGTACAAAAATTACACCATAAGCATAACCAAATCTCTACAAATTAAATTTAAGCTGCATGATCATTATCAGAGTTACTTGGTGATGACAAGGGAAGAATAACGATGATGCTTTGGTGGTCCACATATCGACAATTACAGTGATAGTGGCGGTACGTCGGGAAGTTTTCTGGTAAGATTTTTATGGGGTGCCCTAATCATAGTTTAGGAAAGAAAATGGTGGTAGAGTTTAGATGGAAGAATCACTTAAAAAAGATTTTTAAAGAATGCTAGTGTGTACTCACAAGTCAAAGGTGGTTCATGTGTGTTAGGGTATATATATTTTTATATGACATGGTGCACAATTTGTTTTAATAAAATAAATGATTATAACCTTAAGACTAAATATACATATAATAGGCAAGTTCACCTATTGCATAGTAGAACAGTTTTAAGTAAGAACAGGGTATCGATCCGTATAACAATGGCTCTCAATACTACACTATTATCATTATTTAACCGATAAATTAATTTTGAATTTTTGAAAATTAAATTAACTAAAAACGATTAGTAAGTTAGACTAACAAAGCAAAGAAAGCAAACATGAAGATACACAATCAATTAAGATACCACTTGGACTTTAACTCCACTTAGCAGAGCAATAACAACTAACAGGAACTCAAAGTGAGATAATTTTTTTTCACTTGATACATGGAAGTAACCTAAACCCCCATCAAGCATATCTAGAAATATAATTCTTCGCAAAGCTAGAATGGTAAACACACAATAGCCACCTAAAGTTATTTTATAAGAAACAAATGATACAACTATATCAATGTGAAAGATGAACTAAACTCCACTTGAACTTTCAAAAATTAGACAAAACTATAAGTACCTTTTAATTCATAAACATCAAACCACAATTACAATATCAATTTATAACAAATGACAAGAGAACATCATGACAAACACCATTGTTTTCTTAAACATAAGCATAAGGGTGCAACACTTATTTAATTTTACTAAACATTCAAATTCATTCACCATTTCTAGTCATATATCACAATTTATACACAAAAGATACAATTATATACATATGAAAGTAAGAACATGAGGTTTTTTAACATAATATGCTTACAACACCTACAAGATTGAATATTTTATTAAATTAAAACAAATACATATAATCATTGAAGAATAATCAAGTTTTATCATAACTCAACATAAAAAAATCCAAAAACCATATATAAGTTGTTGAAACATGCTAAGTTTAATCTAATCTTAGTTATAATATGAGTTTAGCCCATAAGACTTACAAAAACCACCCAAACTTAAGAAAATGGAAGAGCTTAAAAGTAGGTCTAGAGACATTCAAACCAAATCATGTGAAATAGGTTGGATAATGGTATATCCTCCTTCAAATGTGTGATATCTTTAATCTTGGAGTCTAAATCTTTCAAAAACTCTAGAAATAAACCCAAAATCACCTAAGGGATAAAGGGAGGGTAGGGTTTTGATAGAAATGAAAGTTGTGCTAGAAATAAGGTGAATATGGGTTAAAGATCCGATCTTGGACCGCCAATGGGCATGTAGCATAAGCGGCTTAGTCGTGTAGGCTATGCAGTCTCCCACAAAACATGTCTAAGTGCTACATGGAAAGTAGCATACCCTACATGCCCATGTCAAACAATTTTCTTTAAGAAACTTTAAGATTTCTTCAAGTTTTCCATCAAAATTAATCAAGTGACCACTAGGGACTACAATATTTAATTATAACACAAATAAGTGTGTAAATAAATAAATTTGCAACCAAACATAATTTAAATGGGGGATAATATGTATTATTGAAACGTTTTGTTATTCACATATCAAGCATCCTTACATTTAAGCTTTTCTTGTTCTCAAGCAAACTTTATTGCTATAGTTTTATAAAAGAAATCACATTGAATAAAAAGATGATGAGAAGCAATCCATCATTAAATGGAGATCCAAACTCATGATTAACTATCAAGCAAAGAATATTCATAGGAAGATTAAATCCATCTAGATTTTGTTTAGACATGTTAGAACTTGACCGCATGTCTAGTTCAAAAGGTCTTATCAGGAAATCTGATAATCTTATCTAACATATATTGTCTAACAAGAAGTAGTGAGACGATGAAAGATATGACACTAAATGCATAACTGTTTAGGTGGATGTTAACTATTCTACTTGACGTCTATTCTATAGCCTCTTCTTAGGAGTTTGTTTTGCATTAACATCGCTTTAAACCGGTCAAAAGCACACAATACAATCATCCCTCTAAAAGGTAGAGATCACTATAAAAATTCTCTTTTTATAATGTGGAAGGTATCACCACAATCTTTACGCTTGTTTGATAGTGACCATCTGTACAAAGACATACAAGTGTTTATAGTAATATGATTCACAATATGTAGCTCACACACTCTTGATCTTTGATCTTGGTCTTCTTCTTTATTTAACCAATGAATTAGGATTAGCAAACTAACTCGAACCCGATGGGCAAACCTGAAACATTCTAGATGGGTACTCCATGTGAGACCATGTAGGGTATGGTTTATAAAACATATATGGATATAAGAGGGATATAGTATTAGATGGTACTCGACCCAATTACACAAAACATAAATATTCTTTTAATTGAATCATACCTGTAAATATTTTTTTTTCTTTTATCCTTAGGTAATAGTGTAAAATTCTAATTTTCAGACTTTTTAGTTTTTTCATATTTTTAATTCATTGAGCATTAAACATGCATAAAATCAAAAATAGTAAGAAATGTTATAGTTAATCATGATGTTTGTTGTGTGAATTTTCTCGCACATACTTTTATACGTTGCAATTAATCAAAATATGCTTTCAACTTCTATCTTAAGCATTCACATCCCATTTCTTAAAATTATATGAGTGAGAGTTCTAAATTATATAGAATGTTTTTAAGTGATTGTGAATGGAGTAGAGAGAAAATGTTATTGTTTATCTATAAATTTAAAGATTCACTGTTCAATCCTTATAAATTTTTTAATATTTTTAAAAATATTTGTGAGTAGAGGAGAGTGAAAATATAATGAAAATGTATAAATATATATTATTTAATTAAAAGTAAAGAGAAGAAATAATGATTTTTAATGTAATTATAAAGATGAAAATAAGAAATGGGATGTGAGTGCTCTTACCTCTCAAATGCTATAATCAGCCAATAGTAAAAAACGTTATTGTTGAAAATTTAGTGAAAAAGGTAGGTTTTTCACTAGTGAAAAAGTGGATTTTTCACTAACTTTAGACACTAATAATTATTATTTTAATAATATAATTATTATTTAGTGGGTTTGCATGCTAAAATATGAGGATCACAATGAATCAAAACGTATTCAACACGAAGCTAAGATGAATAAGATATTGATACTTAAAGTTAGTGATTAAAACATAAAACTATGAAAAATTGAGTTTGGTAGAATATGAGTTGTCCCACATAAAAGGAGTGACAAAAACAAAAAGGTTTATAAGGGTGGGCTACCATAAAGGTGTGAAGCACCCAACAAGCGTATGCACTTAGGACTGTGACCGAGTGCAACGAGGTGCTTTAATGGTGCACGTCTGCAAGCTCGCATCACTGCAAGATGTTTGAGACCATGAATGAGTTAAAGGCAGCACCGCAAGATGCTCGCATCACCTGTTGGTTCTATTGGAGCTACATATCTACCGAAAGCAGTTCGACTGCTGAATGTGAATGAGCTTCGTATCTCTTAAAGGCTATAGTTGTTGTTGCATTTGCTGAAGGTAGTTAAGCATATACTACTACTGAGTCCATCTACTAATTAGCTGGTGTCGCGTGCATTATGCTAAACGTCAGTTGCTGGTCCGTACCTATTTAAAGGTAGTTTTTAGCAGTTGCTTAGCTGTTGCTTGTCTGTTTAGCTCCAAACACTAAGTCACCATTAAATCTAACTTTACCTGTTGTTATCATAATGACTTTTGCCTGACCAAGCTCTAACAACTCCAAAATTTATTTTATAAATACAAAGCATGGGTGCCTTGTTGAAGTTGCTACTTGATATATGTTTCACACACATTAACTTAAAGAATTTCCTGTATTTTTAGATCTTTGCCCTCTTGTTTCTGGTATTGTTTCAGGTGTTTCGTTAAATCCGAAAGAACAATCTGCTTAGACTGTTGTATCATAGAGACAAACGGGATTCGGGTGGGTGGTCTGAAATCTATTTTAAAAAACCTATGTTGAACAGAAATTCTCAACCACACATGTTTCGTTATTTTTAATTTTTGTCTGTATTTTACGATTATATACTTTCTTATAATTGTTTTTATTTCTTTTAATATCATTCTGTACCACAATCCAAAATATTGATCAATAAAAATTTTATGTTCGTTTTGAAAATAATGCTCCTACAGTTATTTGACAGCGACTAGAAGAATTGCTCTTATCTATAGTATAGAGACCTATTTCCTTACAAGAAGGAAAGAGATCTTGTTTTCTTCTAAAAAGTTAATCACTTCTTCATTTGATCACATGGCATCTTTTTTGACTTGGTAGATTCTTAAAAACGCTTCCTTCTAATTTTTCAACTTTAATCATTTTTATAGAAAATTTAATAATCTTAATTATAAAAGCTTATGCTTATTTTATTAAAAGGTTTTAAGTCATAAACTATTTTTTAAACATTTTAGTTCTAAAAAATAACCAGAGTCTTGAATATATTTTGTTAGAACTTCACAAACCTCTTTTAAGTTTGTAAAACAACGTTTTATTAACGTTTAATTATAACAAAACTTTATTATGAAGTAATATTTTATCATGTATCATGTAAAGGATTTGTACATCGAGACCATCAAACGCGCTTGAACAAAATTAAGAGTCGTGAATTGTACATTCAGATTGAAGTTATTTAGTGATTCAATCTAAATCCGACAATCGCATAAAACTCGTTCCATAAAAGAAAAGTTTCTCACTTTCATTCTCGTTCTATAAAAGAGTACCATTAGTATAATCGTCACATATTGGTTGAGAGAAAGTTTCTTATATTTTTGCTCACTTTATAAAATTCACTCTATAAAAGAGGATCATTTGTATAATCATCACATATTAATAAGATTTCTTATAAAAATCACACATTTGCTTTCAAAACCAATTTGATTTTATTTATATTTCTATATAATTTAATGTCCGTCGCAAAGCGTGGGTCAAACCTACCAGTAAAGTATATGACATGTGTAAGAAAGCATTAAGCACAAGTAATAATTTAATAATTATCATCAACATATGCATATTATTCTTGGGCAAGGTTTGAGGATGACACAAGCATGGTCTGGTTTAGATTCATGAGTCGGTTGTCTTCTGCGACGTCTAGGACGAGGGTGTTGCAGGGCGGTTAGCAAATTCAATATGTTTTTTTTTCTATCCTTGAGCAAGGATGACCAACTTAATTTATTGGAACCAATTGAGATTTAAACTTCTATGAAACATGAATGCATTATGCTTTGTAGTATTTTTTTCATACCCAAAACTTTCAAAATGCTCCTCTCAACCCTCACTTGTCAGAATAAACACCAGTTGATGTCATTGTCATCGTTGTTCATAAGTCTGTGTCGGACAATATACATGTGCATATAGGGTCCAGTTACACCTTGTTACTTTTATTAGTTTATATATATGTTAGGAGATATACATGTGCGTATATGTGTTCTCGGGTTATTTTACTGTGTAAAAGCATTCACAATCCATCATCTATTCTCATCTTTATATTACACTAAAAAAACACTATTTTTTATCTCTTAGTTTTCATTAGATGATATTTTTATACTTTTATTATTATTTTTTCTCTCTTATTCGCTCACAACCATTTATAAAAATATTAAAAATTTATGGGGATGTACCGTCTTTTCTCATATTTGGGGTAAAACGTACGGTACCACCCTCATAAAAAATTTATATTTCAATTACAACCACTCACAAACATTCCTTACAATACAGGTTACCTACTTATTTAAAAATAGATAACGAGCTGTGAATGCTCTAAGCAATTGGCTTAATGCAAATGAGCATGTATGGTCTCTTGTCATTTTCTTTCTTTCATTTATTCTGATAGTTATCTTTTTTTCGGAATGCATATGTGCGCATATATATAGTTTACATACACATGCATATTTTATAGTTACAGAATGAAAGTCGCGTAGCAAATGTCAAATAGTACAAAGCTTACAAAGCAATCTATATTTATAAAAGTATCATAAATAATAGATGTTAAAGCTACTATTATTTTAGAGTAAATTACACGGATGGTCCCTGTATTATGTTCATATTGCGGTTTTGATCCCCCGGTTTGAAAAACTACGAGATCATCCCAAAGTATGTATAAACTTAATAGATTTGGCCCCTGAGTTTGACAAGTGTTAACTTTTCTGTCAATTTTTTTAAGAGTTAGATTCGATTTAGTTTGACAAAAATAACCGTTTTCCTTCAAAATATTAAAAACATCAATTTACCTTCATAAGTTTAATAATTTATTTCAATTTTCAATCTAAAAGTTTCATCATTGTTTCAGCTTAAATCCAATATAATGAAACTTTTTTATTAAAACTAAAACAACTTATGAAACTTTTCAAGATAAATTGATGTCTTTTAGAGGAAAATAGTTACTTTTATCAAAACTTAAGGAGCAAAATCAGAATTGCCTCTATTTTTAGAAAGGAAAAAAAATACTTTTAGATAAAATAATAATAATTAAAATACTATATTTATTATTAATTATTAACTCACTTTAATTTATCTACAAAAATAAACCCTAGCTCACAAGAACCACTACAACCACACTATGAAACCTCCTCCACCACCACCTACTTGAAACTGCCGCCTATAACAACTGCACCAAGGTCCAAAACCTAATTCCAACCACCGCCAACAACAACGCTCACCCACAAATATCTCTCTCTCTCTATATATATATATAGATATATATGGATATATATATATAGATATATATAGATATATATAGATATATATATATATAGGATAAAGTTCAATTGTTAACCCTCTATTATTGCGTAACCGTGTTAACTTTTGAAGATCAATCAAAATCATTATTTTATTTGTTGGAATAACATTATTACATAGTGTTCTATTAAGAACCTTGGGTTTTTGTAAAAATCCTTTAACTCACTATGGACCATTGATGTGTGGATGAGGTTTTGATCTAAAGGACATGAATAAATTTAAATATTTTAATAGTAAAAGACAAACAGATCTGGTACCATAAGGGTTTAATGGTAAATTCATAATTCTTGAACATAAAAGGACGGTAGTTTTATTTTTCTTCCAAAAAGCAACCGTCAAATCAGTCCAAATCAATACACTAACCTCTTACTAAATTTCATCTTCATCTTTTTTATGTTCTTCACACATCTTGAAACCCAACTCGCCCCCTTTTCTCCATTTATCGCTTCTTCCCGTAAAAGCGAGTAGCAGACGATTTTCAGAGAAGTAAGATCTTGTTCATTGGAATGCCCCTAATTTTCCATACGGCGAGTAGCAGAGCTTTGAAGTTGCCCGAATAGCTTTGACGTTTGAAGAAGATGAAGGAAATGCAAAATCGGTAAGTCCCAGCAGGAAAGCAAAAACGTTGAAATTACTTGAAAATAACGACATTGTAGTGTCTTCCTGTTAGTGAAATGTTTGAAATTTTGATTCTTGTTTCATACATATCCATTAATTGGACCGTATATTAACCGTTTGTGCTACTACAATCTTGTTTGTAGAATGAAAAGCTTAAAAATCCGCATCTTTTTGTAAAGTTAATTCTTATAAGGGGTTTTCGTTTAGATTATTGTGTATGAACAACCGAAAGAGTAACCGACTTACATAAAAAGCAGTTTTGAAATTTGACAAATTTTGTTGAAAATAAAATGAATTCTGTGTGAAAGAAGTCAGTGATAGATTTAATTTTACTTTGGTAAATTGAAGTATGTTAGAATGTGAAGTTTAGATTTTATAAAAAAATAATATTTGTTAAAATTAATGTTATATTTGGAAAGAGGTAAAATTGAGAAAGTACCAAAAACATCCCCTCTTTGGTTTTATTTTCCTATTAGGCAATATTAACTTTTGTTGTTTTTTTGGCCAGATTTAACAGTGGTAGGGAGATTATAAAGGCGAGGAGCTCTAGTGAATGGAGGCATTCAAGACGTAAACAAATTCAGTTAGAATCAGTATTGACATATTTTATAGAATAATTTATCTTTACAAACTTATTATGCATGACTACAAGAAGGAGTAGCGAACGAATTGCCCGACAATCACTTCGGAAATTTGTAAACACAGCAGGGGACCCTATAAAAATTGATTTGTAAGAACATCAGAACTACGGTTAGTTTTTTGCACAGAAGTAACTTTTGCACAGAATATCATTGTAATTTGTTTCATTAATGTTACAACATTCTAATCCATTCTCATATTCAGTTTTCTAATAGATAATAATTATTAATTATGTTAAAACATGGGCAGATGACGAAGCAATCGTCGAACATATTTCACTTTTATCATCTGATTGCCCTAGTGCGCTCACGAATGTGAAAAGTAATGTAACATTGTTGTATTTTTTGACTTTGTGTTCCCATTGTCTGTTGTTTGGTTTGTTATCTTCCAATGAGATATAATATTTGATTATGTTGTTTGCCTATATACAGGGCAGCGTGTTAAGAGGACTTTGGATGATATAAGATGTGAGGGAAATAATGAGAACAAAGATGTGGAAGGTAAATTCTTGATAACCATGTTGTTTACATTATTGTAAGTCAAAGTAACATATGGTAAAAATTTTGATAATCTTCTTTGTTTACATGAGTGTTTATGTAACATCTTGTAATCTTGAATTAATTTAAAGTTAGTTTTGTTAATAATAAATAATAAAATAACAATAATAATAATAATAATAATAATAATAATAACAAAATAATAATAATAATAATAGTTTAATTATAAAAATAATAGTAATAGCTAATAATAATAATAATAATAATAATAATGTTGTTATTAATAATGATAATTTATAAAAGTTTATTAAACTTTGAAATTTTTAAAAAAAATTAAATTTAATAGGTCAAGAGACCTTAATGTCATTTTAGAAACTTAAATAGAAGTTATTTCACCAAATAACAATCACCCGAAACTACAGGGACATTTACGTAAAATTGAAACCCAACCCCACCCCCCTCTTCCCCGCGTTCGAACCCCGATTCTCGGCCGACCACCCACCAAACCGGGCACTAAACACCTAAAATAATCAAAGTAATCACGCACTCACGATCGTTTAATCATTTATAACTGTTCATCGAGTTCAATTTCTCCTAAAACACACACAAACACCACATCGATCACCACTCTCGTCGCGAACCTGCAACTTAACCCAATCCATTGAACAAGCATCATTAATCGAAGTTGATTGAGGGCTTTCATTCCTCGTCACCATACGAAGCTTCATACAAGAGTAATTTGATTATCATCGTCGATTTCTCCCCGAACCAAATCCTCCCCTGCCGCGACCTGTTCTTGGTACCTTTATCATCAATCGAATTCAATACGGGTAGTTAAATACACCTATTTACTCGGTTTTACATGGGGAACAAAAGCCCCATGTTTCTAATCGCTAACCGAATCGATTTGATGTTCAATTGAATCATGTTTCGATCTAGGGTTCTTGGATAATTGGGAAAACTCCGAAGATGGGTTTAAAACAATTTAAAACCGAACTAAACCGCGGCTGAGGCCTTGGTTTACCGGTTACACACGCGCATGATGAACTTGGGGTCCCGGGTTCGACCCCGGGCACCCCCATTATTTTTTTAAATAGCTTTTTCAACTTTAAAAAAATATAAGAAAATTCTAAAAATTATAAAAAAATGTTTTATAAACTTAGTTCATTTTTAAAGCTACCAAATTATTTACTATAAATTTATTTTAAAATATTTTAATAAATTAATTATTTTTCAAATGTTATTATTAGATTATTTTGTAAAAATAAACTTTAAATAATAGTTTAAACTATTAAACTTTTATTATAGCAAAAGTCACCATTAAATTATTAATCATGAGTATTTCAAATAATTACAAAAGTTTATTTTGACGTTATCAATTATTACGAATAATTTTTCTTCTTGTTATTTCTTTAAAATTTAATACTTAAGTAATACATATATTTTTTTTCTAAACTTACGTGTTTGATACAATTTAAATACTTAATATACTTATGAGAAATCCCAAAATTCTACCTAAAACCCTAATTCTCCTTAAAACGTTAAGCTTATTATTAATTAAACTTAAATGTTGTAAATCTATACATATTTAGGTACCATGTGAAGGAGTAACTTGAAACGACGTATATTGACCTTATTAATCATCATAATATACTTATTTGCCATGTGAGTTTTCCTTGCCCCTTTTTACTTTATTTCACACTATTTTGGGGTGAAACATGATACGCATACATCGTACACTTATAAACATTGAGACTTGTAAAGCACTTGCAATTCATCTTTATATTTTGTCATGGTTATTTGTGTGATGTAAGTGATTATATGAGATACATAGTTTGTTACAATCATTGACTATTGCTAGCCTGGCGACGTCTTAGATCTTTTGGCCTTACAAGCCTATTTGGTGCTAAAGTCGATGTATTGCCGACTCCTAGGAGCCGTATGCTTGTGCACTAGGGAACCAAATACACTTAGCTAATCTTATATACTTGTAATCAAGTCGAGGTTTGATTGTAAAGATATGTGTTCTATAACCTTACTAGCTTGTAACCTATGACATGAATTGCTACTTGTAATCTTTTCATATTATGTATGAAAACCTTGGAAACTCACCAACTATTTTTAGTTGACCTTTTAATTTTATCATGTTTCAGGTAACCCTCAAGTTTAAAGTGGTCTTTTGAAGCTTGCAATAAAACTAGGACGTGGACCTAGTTAAATAAATAAAATGTTATGTTACGTTGGAACTTATTGCATATTTGAGAATTTGTTTGTAATTCCTTTTGAAACTATTAATTTAAATATTTACATTAAATATAGCGTTATGTGGCTGTGAACAATCTTAATCCTCACATCTCGACGATTCCACCGTCAAGGTTGGGGTGTGACAGATTGGTATCAGAGCCCATAACTATAGGGATTTAGGTTATTAGAATGGTGACCTAGTCTATAGCATATGCATGAACCTTATAGAATTATAATTCTATCTTGTAAATTATATGGTTTACATGCTACATAATGCTATGTCTCCTTGTGTGCAATTTGATGCCTTAGCATAGGATTGCCTAAACATTGCTACATGTCTCCCAAAACTTATATTTGACTCTTTGACTCTCCCCGAACATGAAACCTCTTGATTTTATCCTCGACGACACGTGGGATCGTATACTTATGCTTATGACTTGGATCTTTAGACGTTATGTCTAATCAATATAAATCTCATCAAGGTTTTGATTTCATGAACCTAAGAAATATTGTGTGACACAGAGACACCTGTATTCTGGATTTCCTGGCAAAAAGCCTTCGGGCTAAGGTAAGCGTTTTGTATAAATCCTACGGGACTAGTTACGCTTACCTGGGGATTTCTGGGATGAGTAATAAACTATGGTCAACACACACAAGTTTCTAAGGCAAATGGGTCAATTTACCTTGACGGGTCAACGTTTTCAAATGGTGATACGTTACCGACTGGAAACATTCCGTACAATTCAAGATTCTTACTTTGACTGTCTATCCTTATTGTCCTTTTTCCCGTTCCTAATCCAATTCGTATTTTCCAGTATGTCTCGCCATCACGGAAACCGAGGAAGATCCGACCGTAAGCTTGCCGCCATGATTAACCGGCAAATGGCTGCGGTCATCCCGACTATGGTGGCTGAAATCAGCAGCACTATGATCGCCAACGTCGCAAACCACAACAACGGCCAAGGGGAAATAGTGCAAACCAAGGCCGTAACAACCAGTCTTGCACCTTCAAGCACTTTAGTTCATGCAAGCCTTCCAGTTTTAGTGGTAATGAAGGTGCCACCGGTCTCTTAGAATGGTTTGAAGGGATAGAGAACACCTTCGTCAATTGTGAGTGCCCCGAAGCACTCAAGGTGAGGTATACCACCAGTATGCTGCAGCAAAGGGCCTTAACGTGGTGGAACAGCGAAAAGAGAAACCGAGGCCCCGACGCAATCTTGGCCTTAAGTTGGGAGGAATTCAAAAACATAGCCATCGCCAAGTTTTGTCCAAGAAGTGAAATCCAGAAGCTAGAGGAGGAATTCTGGAACCTAAAACAGGATGGCGGGAATCATCTGGCGTATTCTACCCGCCATCACGAGTTGAGTATGCTGCTGCCACACATGGTGGATACTGTTCCACGTAACATGGAGAAATTCATAAAGGGTGTGCCGCCTCAGATTCAGGATGCTGTTGTGGGTAGCCGATCCGCAACTTTGGAAGAAGCCATCACCATCACTGCCCAGTTGACGGAGAACCACATCCGAGCGGGCATTATGTCTGCAAAGGTTGCCAAGAAAACTGAGAAGACGACCCCCAAGGAGGTCAAGGAGGTCAAGCCTGATAACAAGAAAAGGAAGTTTGTACCGGCACGGAACTACGCTGTGGCTGCTCCTAAGCCACCTCAAAGACAGTGTATTCCTGGGGCTACACCGGCAACACAAGTGCCCGTGGCAAGGGCATATGCGGGTCCTCAACCTATGTGCAACACGTGTAGGTATCATCATCCGGGGAATCAACCGTGTCGTATCTGCACTTATTGCGGTAAATATGGTCATTTGGTGGCAACTTACCACCGTGCACCTAACAATGCCGTCGTGGTCACAAGTCGTGTTTGCTACAACTGTGGGGAACCTGGTCACTTCCACCCACAATGCCCTCGTCTTGTGGGTAATGTTCCACAAGCCCGAGGCCGTGCCTTCAACATCAACGCGAACCAAGCTCAGACGAACAACGATGTGGTGAACGGTACGTAAATTTCAACCCTATCTACTTAAAATTTCCCTTAGATTCGTTGCTTATGTCATTAAGTGCCTATAAAACCTGCACAGGTATGTTTCTTATTAATGACACCTATGCTTACGTATTATTCGATTCGGGTGCCGATAGGAGTTTCATTTCCTTAGAATTCGAACCGTCACTTGCTAAATCTCACACGAATCTGGAAGGACCTCTCACCGTTGAAGTTGCCGATGGGAAACTGATCATCGTCGACGTGGTCATCCGCGATTGTCTATTGTGTCTCGAAGACCATAAATTTCTTATCGACCTTATTCCTATGAAGCTCGGGAGTTTCGACGTCATTATTGGCATGGATTGGTTATCTAAGAACCATGCCGAGATCATTTGCTTCGAGAAGTGCATTCGCATGCCCTTACCCTCCGGGGACACGTTGAAGGTGTTCGGTGAACGATCTTCCAAAGGACTCAAGCTTATGTCATGCACTCAAGCTCGAAAGTGCCTAAGTAAGAGTTATCCGGCATTCTTGGCCTATGTATTCAACACCAAAGTCGAAGGGAAAGAACTTAAGGATGTCCCTATCGTACGAGACTTTCCTGAAGTATTTCCCGATGACCTTAGTGGTTTACCTCCTGTGCGTGAAGTCGAGTTTAAAATTGACTTGATACCCAGAGCAAACCCCGTGGCTAAGTCACCATATCGACTTGCACCATCTGAAATGCAAGAACTCTCTAGCCAACTCCAGAAATTATCCGAGAAGGGGTTTATCCGCCCTAGTTCTTCTCCTTGGGGTGCACCTGTCTTGTTTGTGAAGAAGAAAGATGGGTCATTCCGTATGTGTATCGATTACCGGGAGCTCAACAAGTTGACCATCAAGAACCGGTATCCTCTTCCTCGTATCGACGATCTGTTTGATCAACTTCAAGGAGCTGCTATATTCTCAAAGATTGATCTACATTCTGGATATCATCAATTACGAGTCCATGATGATGACATCCCAAAGACCGCGTTCCGTACTCGTTATGGGCACTATGAGTTTACGGTGATGCCTTTTGGCTTAACTAATGCTCCTGCTGTTTTCATGGATCTCATGAATCGAGTATGCAAGCCCTATCTAGATAAGTTTGTGATGGTCTTCATTGATGACATACTTATCTACTCCAAAACCAACGCCAAGCATGAACTGCATTTGCAACAAGTTCTTGAGTTGTTGAAGAAAGAGCAATTGTACGCGTCGAAGTGTGATTTGTGGCTCGAGGAATTTCAATTTCTAGGACACGTGGTGAATAGCCAAGGAATTCACGATGACCCTGCAAAGGTGGAAGCTGTGAAGAATTGGTGTGTTCCCACAACTCCGACCGAGATTCGTTCTTTCCTTGGTCTTGCTGGTTATTACCGACGATTCATCGCCAACTTTTCAAGGATCGTGAAGCCGCTCACTTCCTTGACACAAAATAATAAACCATTCAAGTGGGGGCCCGAGCAAGAGGAAGCTTTTGAAGCGTTAAAGCACAAACTGTGCAATGCTCCTATCTTGACCCTACCCGATGGAAACGATGATTTCACTGTGTATTGTGATGCTTCAAAACAAGGCCTTGGTTGCGTTCTTATGCAACGAGGAAAGGTCATAGCTTATGCATCAAGACAATTGAAGGTTCACGAGGTGAATTACACAACACATGATCTCGAGCTTGGTGCTGTTGTTTTTGCCTTGAAGATTTGGAGGCATTACCTTTATGGTACGAAATGTATAGTCTACACCGATCACAAAAGCCTTCAACACGTTTTTAATCAAAAAGATCTCAATATGAGACAACGCCATTGGGTTGAGTTGATTAGTGATTATGACTGTGACATTCGTTACCACCCTGGGAAGGCAAATGTCGTAGCTGATGCACTAAGTCGTAAAGTCCATAACAAGATGACCTTGTTTCAAGAGATTCGCGATCGACGACAATGGTTTGATACTTTGAGAGGATACGATACTGAAATTCGACTAAGTGTCAACAAGGCTACCGTATTACTACAAAACTTGAGAATAGATAGTGACATCGAGTCTAGTATCTTGGAGGCTCAACAAATGATTCAACAAGAAGGAAGAATGAAGAATGAACTGGAGTATAACCTTCTAACTCAACTGGAGACAAAACCTAATGGGTTGATGTATTTCGCGAATCGAATTTGGGTTCCAAATCGTGATAATCTTCGTACCCTCATCATGAACGAAGCTCATCAAACTCGTTATTCTATTCATCCTGGCTCCGATAAGATGTACATGGACCTGCGTGGTCAATATTGGTGGCCTAGAATGAAGAAAGACATAGCGACTTATGTAGCTAAGTGCCTCACGTATACGAAGGTTAAAGCCGAACATCAACATCCAAGTGGGTTACTTGAACAACCCGAGATTCCTATGTGGAAGTGGAAACACATATCCATGGACTTCATAACTAAACTACCCCGAACCTCTCAAGGACATGATAGCATATGGGTGATCATAGACCGATTGACCAAATCGGCATATTTTATACCCATACGTGACACTTACAAGACATCAAGGTTGGCTCTTCACATCATATCCGACCGAGACGCTCGTTTCACTTCGTATTTATGGTTGTCTATGCAAGAACTCTTGGGTACACAACTAGATCTAAGCAGGCTTACCATCCTCAAACTGATGGTCAAACCGAGCGGACGATCCAAACCCTGGAGGATTTGCTACGCCTGTGTGTCCTTGACTTTGGTGGTGATTGGGATACGCATCTACCGCTTGCGGAGTTTTCGTATAACAATAGTTATCACTCGAGTATCAAGATGGCACCATTCGAAGCACTTTATGGTCGTAAATGTCGTTCACCGATCTGCTGGACCGACATTGGTGAAAACTTCATCACTGGTCCTGAACTCATACAAGAGACAACCGATAAAGTTTCTATCATCCGAAAGAACCTTGAAGTGGAAAGAAGTCGACAAAAGAGCTATGCTGATAAGCGGCGTAAGCCATTGGAATTCCAAGTTGGGAGATGGTTCTTCTTAAGGTTTCACCGTGGGAGGGTGTTGTTCGCTTTGGAAGGAATGGTAAACTGGCTCCAAGATTTGTAGGACCTTTCAAGATCCTGAAAAGGATTGGGAAAGTGGCTTACAAACTAGAATTACCTTCCGACCTTAGTGGAGTTCATCCTGTGTTCCATGTCTCGAATTTGAGGAAGTGTTTGGCTGACGAAAGTCTGCATGTTCCGTTGGAGGACATCCAGATCGACTAGTCATTACACTTTGTCGAGAAACCCGTTGAAATCATGGATCGCATTAAGAAGAAGACTCGAACCACCACTACCCCAATTGTCAAAGTACGTTGGGAGAATAAGCGTGGCGCTGAATTTACTTGGGAACGTGAGGAGCACATGAAGAAGAAATACCCGTTTTTATTTATATAGTTTTATTTTTAATTTCGGGACGAAATTCTTTTAAGTTGGGGAGACTGTAACATCTTGCAATTTTGAATTAATTTAAAGTTAGTTTTGTTAATAATAAATAATAAAAAATAATAATAATAATAATAATAGTTTAATTATAAAAATAATAGTAATAACTAATAATAATAATAATAATAATAATAATAATAATAATAATAATAATGTTGTTATTAATAATGATAATTTATAAAAGTTTATTAAACCTTGAAATATTTAAAAAAAAACTTAAATTTAATAGGTCAAGGGACCTTAATGTCATTTTAGAAACTTAAATAGAAGTTATTTCACCAAACAACAATCACCGGAAACTATAGGGACCATTTGTGTAAAATTGAAACCCAACCCCACCCCCCTTCTTCCCCGCGTTCGAACCCCGATTCTCGGCCGACCACCCACCAAACCGGGCACTAAACACCTAAAATAATCAAAGTAATCACGCACTCACGATCGTTTAATCATTTATAACTGTCCATCGAGTTCAATTTCTCCTAAAACACACACAAACACCACATCGATCACCACTCTCGTCGCGGACCTACAACTCAACCCAATCCATTGTACGAGCATCATTAATCGAAGTTGATTGAGGGCTTTCCTTCCTCGTCACCATACGAAGCTTCATACAAGAGTAATTTGATTATCATCGTCGATTTCTCCCCGAACCAAATCCTCCCCTGCCGCGACCTGTTCTTGGTACCTTTGTCATCAAATCGAATTCAATACGGGTAGTTAAATACACCTATTTACTCGGTTTTACATGGGGAACAAAAGCCCCATGTTTCTAATCGCTAACCGAATCGATTTGATGTTCAATTGAATCATGTTTCGATCTAGGGTTCTTGGATAATTGGGAAAACTCCGAAGATGGGTTTAAAACAATTTAAAACCGAACTAAAAGCGGATGAGGCCTTGGTTTACCGGTTACACACGCGCATGATGAACTTGGGGTCCCGGGTTCGACCCCGGGCACCCCCATTATTTTTTTAAATAGCTTTTTCAACTTTAAAAAATATAAGAAAATTCTAAAAATATAAAAAAATGTTTTATAAACTTAGTTCATTTTTAAAGCTACCAAATTATTTACTATAAATTTATTCTTAAAATATTTTAATAAATTAATTATTTTTCAAATGTTATAATTAGATTATTTTGTAAAAATAAACTTTAAATAATAGTTTAAACTATTAAACTTTTATTATAGTAAAAGTCACCATTAAATTATTAATCAAGAGTATTTCAAATAATTACAAAAGTTTATTTTGACGTTATCAATTATTACGAATAATTTTTCTTCTTGTTATTTCTTTAAAATTTAATACTTAAGTAATACATATATTTTTTTCTAAAACTTACGTGTTTGATACAATTTAAATACTTAATATACTTATGAGAAATCCCAAAATTCTACCTAGAACCCTAATTCTCCTTAAAACGTTAAGCTTATTATTAATTAAACTTAAATGTTGTAAATCTATACATATTTAGGTACCA
Source organism: Flaveria linearis (assembly GCA_024085815.1). Taxonomy (NCBI): domain Eukaryota; kingdom Viridiplantae; phylum Streptophyta; class Magnoliopsida; order Asterales; family Asteraceae; genus Flaveria; species Flaveria linearis. The sequence goes on along the minus strand of CM044007.1, from coordinate 61,878,150 downwards.
TGTGAAGGAGTAACTTGAAACGACGTATATTGACCTTATTAATCATCATAATCTACTTATTTGCTATGTGAGTTTTTCTTGCCCCTTTTTACTTTATTTCACACTATTTTGGGGTGAAACATGATACGTATACATCGTACACTTATAAACATTTGATACTTGTAAAGCACTTGCAATTCATCTTTATATTTTGTTATGGTTATTTGTGTGATGTAAGTGATTATATGAGATACATAGTTTATTACAATCATTAACTATTGCTAGCCTGGCGACGTCTTAGATCTTTGGGCCTAACAAGCCTATTTGGTGCTAAAGTCGATGTATTGCCGACTCCTAGGAGCCGTATGCTTGTGCACTAGGGAAGCAAATACACTTAGCCAATCTTATATACTTGTAATCAAGTCGAGGTTTGATTGTAAAGATATGTGTTCTATAACCTTACTAGCTTATAACCTATGATATGAATTGCTACTTGTAATCTTTTCATATTATGTATGAAAACCTTGAAAACTCACCAACTATTTTTAGTTGACCTTTTAATTTTATCATGTTTCAGGTAACCCTCAAGTTTAAAGTGATCTTTTGAAGCTTGCAATAAAACTAGGACGTAGACCTGGTTAAATAAATAAAATGTTATGTTATGTTGGAACTTATTGCATATTTGAGAATTATGTTTGTAATTCCTTTTGAAACTATTAATTTGAATATTTACATTAAATATAGCGTTATGTGGTTGTGAACAATCTTAATCCTCACATCTCGACGATTCCGCCGTCAAGGTTGGGGTGTGACAGTTTACATTATTGTAAGTCATAGTTTGTTAACATTTCGAAGAACATACGAAGTACGGTTGTTTGATTGGCAAAAATTACAAATGCAAAAGCATTTCATTTTGGGTGGTACTCTTATTTTAAGCATATTGTAATCCAATTTACAAAAAATGGTTTTATGCTACATAATTTATATTAGTTGTTTGCACATAATTAACTTTTGCACATAATATCATTGCGATTTGTTTCATTAATGTTACAACATTCTAATCCATTCTACATATTCAGTTTTTTAATAGATAATAATTATTAATTATGTTAAAACATGGGCAGATGACGAAGCAAGCGTCGAACATATTTCACTCCTATCATCTGAAGGCCCTAGTGCGCGCACGAATGTGAAAAGTAATGTAACATTGTTGTATTTTTTGACTTTGTGTTTCCATATGTGTGTTGTTTGGTTTGTTATCTTCCAATGAGATATAATATTTGATTACGTTCTTTGCCTATATACAGGGCAGTGTGTCAAGAGGACTTTTGGATGATATAAGATGTGAGGGGAATAATGAGAACAAAGATGTGGAAGGTAAATTCTTCATAACCTTGTTGTTTACATTATTGTAAGTCAAAGTAACATATGGTAAAAAATTCGATAATCTTCTTTGTTTACATTATTTTTTATATTATTGTAAGTCATAGTTTGTTAACATTTGGAAGAACATACGAAGTACGGTTGTTTGTTTGGCAAAAATTAAAAATGCATAAGTATTTCGTTTTGGGTGGTAGTCTTATTTTTAGCATATTGTAATCCAATGTACAAAAAATGGTTTTATGCTACATAACTAATTTTGTAAAGAACAGGGCCTGGTGACGAAACAAATATGGCACATATTTCAATATTATCATCTGAAGGACCGATTGTGCGCAGAAACGCTAAAAGTAATGTACTCTTGTTACAATATTCGAATTTGTGTTTAATAATGTGTTTGTTTAGTTTGGTATCTTCCAATAACACACAATATATGAGTACGTACTTTAAATATATACAGGAGCGAGTGTGAAGAGGACTTCCCATGAGAGAAGATGTGAGGAGCATAATGAAAAGAAGGGTGTAGAAGGTTAGGGTATTGTTAAAGTTGTTGTTTAGATTATTGTAAGTTGTAGTAACGTTTTGCTGTATTCTAGAATAACTACTTTTACTAATTTTGTTAGAACAGGATCGGGGGAAGAAGCAAACCTGTCAATCATATCATTATTGTCTTCAGAAGGGCCAAGTTCGCGGAAGAATGCTAAATGTAAGATATTTTTATTACACAATTTAAAAAAAAGTAGTAATTTTTGTGTGGTGTTATTTGTTGTACTTTACTATAAGCAAAAGGTAAATTAATGTATAAATATGTTATATCAGGGGCTTGTGTGAAGGTGAAAGTGAGCAACACCAAAATGTGAGGGAAACCCAATAAAAGATGGTTTGAATGGTATGTTGGTATTTATAAGAAATTATTGTAATTGTTATATTTATATGATAGCTTATTATATTAATATTGATGTTGCAAAGCAACTAATTTTACAACGTGAGTAAATGTTTGTTGCGTCATCCATTGAAAAGGGTTTTCACATAGGGAGAAGTTATTTATATAAAAAAATATATTTTTAAATAATTATTATATTGAGCATTTTTTTAATTTACTTACAATGTTAACAGGTAAAGAAATAATGATGGTGCATAGTAGCAGAGGGGTTAATAGGAGAAAGAGTAGGAATGACCTTGATAGGGTAAGGTCTACTAGTAAGAAAAAAACACTCGTACAGAAAAAGTGCAACAAGTATCCTTCCATAATAAATAGATGCTCACCAAAACCACTATCAAAAGCTATTACACTGCTGAATGCGCAGCAACGTAGTGCTGTTGAAGAAATGGGATTCGGTAAGCTTTTAGAATTTAAGGTAGATAGAATTCCGCAGAAACTAGGTTACTATGTTGTAGATGTCTTCAACGAAGATAAGATGGAGATTGAATTGCCATGTGGGAATATAAAAGTTGATGACATAGCAGTCCACATATTACTTGGTATCCCAAGAGAAGGAATCCTTTTAGATAGTTTGGAGGACGCGGATGTAAGAAGTTCATTAGTAGACGATTGGAGGAGTTCATATGGAGATTCATACATATCGCCGGCGGATATTGTGGCTCGACTAACAAACAATACTCATAACAACATCAACTACTTTAAGCTAGACTTCTTGGCTTTGTTCTTGGTGACTATGGTTGAATGTCATGCACATGGGAAATGTAAGCTTAATGCCATCTACCGGATAAACAACAGAGTTGATGTAAGGAAGATCAATTGGTGTGCGTATGTGGTGAGCAAGCTAACAACAAGTAAATTGATGTGGGACAGGACAAACACAAAGCTTTTCACTGGGCCATTGACTATACTTACGGTATGTTGGGAAATTAAAATACAAACTATTAATGCAGTTCAATGTAAGATTTTAGGTGGGAAAAATTATTAAAATGACTGTAAGTAATTAGGTACTATAATAATTGTCATTAGTTTTATTAAGATCACAGTAAGTTGATGTAGATGATGTAGTTGTATTAAGACACTATAAGACATATTATTAGTATGTGCGGATCATTATATTATTGTAACTGTCTTGTGTCCACATCTTGTTTACATTAATGTAAGTAAGTTCAGTGTTAAACACTCATATTTAAATTACTGTAAAAGTTTATTAAATAAGATAGAAATTGTCATTACTTGCCTGAAGAAAGTCTATTAGTCTATGGGGAACATTATATTATTGTAACTGTGTTATGCCCACTCGTTGTTTACATTACTGTAGGTAATTTCAGTGGTACATAATTTCATTACATAACTATAAAAGAATCTTATTAGACACAATAATGATTCTTAATTACAGTTGATGTACGTGCGTGCAATGAGATGTAGGGGAATTGATGAAGATTATTTGAAACCAATAATTCAAACATGGATTCTGGACAAGTTGAAGTTACGGGAAAAATTAGAAATAAAAAAGGGGGGTTTGGTCAAGGTGAGTTAGTAGGAATTTCCAATGATGGTTGGGGAAAGGAAAAGAACAGAAAACAGAGTTATATATAAAGGAAACATCTGAGGTTGTTAAAGAGGTAAGAACTAAATTAGTTAGTACAAGTTCAATTTATGAGATCATTAACATCATACCCCGTTATTAAAAAGTATTTACAGGGGAGGTTAGCACAACTTGAAGAGATTATGTCGAAAACAATCACAATGAAAGCAGAACTTGAATTAGGGATATTAGAAATGCAAGCCAGAGAAGTGGAAAAAGATGGAGTTGAAAGTTTACTCTGTAAATTTGAATGTGTGTTCAACCATAAACCGAGGCCACTTCCTTCTTCAATGAAAGTTGAAGTTGAGAAAGATCAAGAAAAAGATATCACCGACCAGGGGTTGGATGATTTAATATTTAAAGTTTGTATGGATATCAATGAAAGAAGACAACCATTGATAGAAAGTGAAGAAGATGATGTTACGGATGATGAAGACATCAATAATAATAATGGTAAGTAATTAAAATGTGTAGAACCATTAAGATTTACTAAAATATTGGAAGGAAAGTGAAACAATTGGCACTAATAAATTGTATTGGAATAGCAGGTACAGGGCCAAGCGACGACGATCTTTCCCTGCAAAATACAAAGATTAAGAACGTAAATGATTTGATGATCCATCGGCACTGGTATATGAAAAAAAGGAAGTTAGAGGTACAGGTATTAGTGTGCTTTGTTTACTAATTTCTACATTACTTGAATTAAGAGATTAAATATGTGCCATGTGATGTACTCTAATGCCAAGATACAAGCATTAAGTGCGATAAACATAGATATTTAAGTCATTAATTGAGGACAGAGATATGGTTACACTAATGAAATTGCGTGGTGTAAACTTTCTGTGACAATCATTCTAACATTACAAGTAAATTTCTTAGTACATGACAAAAAGTGGGAAGGAAGCAGTGGGAATACGCACTACAATAATATAAACACAGGGGGTGCAAGTTGCGGAAATTAAGAAAGACGGATCGGGAAATGTTATATTGGAATGTGGTCCTAAATTATCAAAAGGTGCAGTCGAGTGAATCATAATTACTTTAGATTCCTTATTTTCATAGAGATACTAGTGTTAATAAACGCTTTGTTTCTAACAGGTTACACTAAAAGTCAAATAACAAATAATCCTTACAAATTCATGGCAAAAGTGGACAACATCACAGAACCAATTGCGATTAAAGGGGTGGTGGATAGAGCGTTGGACGAGGGAAAAAATATCAATGTTAAAGGTTCGTCTACACTACTTACATAATGATGTAGGATGTCTAAAATAAGTTCAAAATGAAAGTAGGCATGTACTTTGTTGTTCAAATTATGATTTGTTTACTATGATGCAACTTAGGTTTGGAGAGAAAAGAAAATAACGAACACAAAGAAGCTGCGAATCATGAAGTTTTGCTATCAGAGTGTGTCGAAAAAGTAGAGGAAAAAAGAATCAAAGGTAAAAGGTTAAATGATTACTTTTTAACAGTTTTCAAACATAAAACACACAATGTCAAAAGCCTATTTTTCATGTTTTAGAGCCACTGAAAAAGTCAGACAACTACGTTGGCCCGTCTTACAGCTTGGGCTTGACACAAGAATATGCAGAAGGACCTAAGTTAAATGGTAAGATTAAATTGTTGTATGTCCACATAATATGGGGTTTTTAAATTTAATTTTATAGTTTGATTAGTATGACTATCATTGGCCTAGTTGTATATAAGATAAGTGATGCCAGTTTGGCCATCAAAAAATAGTGTTCTATTACAGCATCTTACATTAAAAACACATCAGTAAACAGTCGAAGGTGGTGATTATATAGAAGTGGAGGGTTATGATTAACTGGGTTATAGTATAGTAAAGTGTAGTAACTTTTGCAACAACTTACATTAAATAAGCATCTAAAAAAGATTGATTGAAAATTTTGGCTCACTGTGTATGATGGTCCCCTTTTATATAGTAAAAAAGGCATGCAACTATGGTGCGCCCTCTTACAGCTTGGGTTTAACACAGGATGAACAAACTGAAGGTGGAGAAAAAGGTGAGAAAATGGAAATGTACATTTATTGTCGTCTTTTTTAGCTGCAGTCACATTAAAAATTGTTGTTTCAAAAAAAGTTCAGGCCTCTACATTAGAATTTGTGTAACTACTGAAATTAATGTTTATTCGTGTATAGATGATAGGCCAATCAATTTCGATGCACCTCCTAACAGGTCGTTGATGACAGCAGATGCTGAAAAGGTGGCTGAAAAAAGAGGTAAGCTTAATATTTCGGTTTGGTTGCATATTATTCAAGCGGATTATTAGATTACACTGTCTTGCAGTATAAATTCGAAGAAAATTAAATTACATAAACTTAGAACATGTTAAATTATAGAAAAAAAGAATCAGTGAATGTAAAATGATGTAAAAAATATTGACTGTGAATGATAGTGTCCTTTTCAATAGTAGACAAGGCATGCAACTTAGATGGGCAGTCTTACAGTTTGGGGTTAACACATGAGGATCAAAGTGGGGGTGAATAAAAAGGTAAGTTTGTATATATACAGGAGGATCAAAGTGGGGGTTTTCAAAAGAACCAATTCCTATTACATATATACAAAAATATGTTCTTTAATGTATATATGTAAATTCATAAGCATAAAAAGTTTACACTAGTGTAAGTTACACTTACATCAGTAAATATTTAATGATGTAAGTGCAACTTACACTTGTCGTAACTTTTTTACGCTTGTGAATTTACACATATACATAAAAGAGCATAGGGTTGTATATGTATAATGATATTATTTCAACAAAAAAATAATGATTTTGATTAATCTTTCAAAGTTAACATGGTTATCGCAATAATAGAGTGTTAACATTTGATCTTTGCCCTATATATATATATATATATATATATATATATATATATATATATATATATATATGGTAAGGTTCCTTTGTTAACCCTTGTTTATTATGATAACCTGTTAGCTCTAATGTAGCGAACACTTACACCATTATAACTAACTTTTACATTGCGTTACACCACTGATGTAATAATTTTTCCTTAATTTTCAAATTTTCCCTCCATTTTTAAAAAAGTTCCACCCTTTTTTTAAAACATTTTTAACTTGTTTGTATAATGTTATTTTTTAAACAAATTACATCATTAAATAGATCATTTAATATCTTTAATTTGAGTATAGTCTTGCTATATTTTTTAAAAAAAATTAACGTTCGTTTTGGACCACTAGTTTTGTCATTGTAACTGTAAGTTACAGTGGTGGCGTGACTTACTGTGGACCACTAGTTGGGTTAATGGGTTATCGCAATAAACAAAGGTTAACATATATATATATATATATGTATGTATATATGCATATATATATATACATACTCCGACGATACTATCGTTGTCTATTGTCGATGACATCATGGTCTACTCTAACAACCATTGCCGCATATCTCTCTACATCTGGGTTTGTTCGTCACAGATTTCGCTTCTTCCACATGAGAAATTTGATTCGCTTCTGAATCGAGGGTGTAGATGCGGTGGTAACTATCGATGACTAAATATGGGAGGGGTCATGGTGGTGGTGGTAGGTTTATGTGGTGGTAACAGGGGCGAAGTAGTGGTGGTCATGGTGATTATCGATGACTAAATAAACTATTTTTACGTAATATTTTAAAATTATTTTTAAAGTAAATTTTTTATAAATAAAATAATTAAAATAGGGAGCTATAGTAAAAAAATTTAAAAATGTAAATTTTTAAGACGTCATTTTGAAACAAATTGTTTAATTTATCTTTCAAAAAAAAATCTTAAAATTAATATTATTATTTTATTACTTATAGCTATTACACATATGTAATTTCAATCATATCATATATTTGTATATCATTTTATACTTAATGATTTTTATTTTATTTAATATTTTATTTATTCAACTCGTTTAATACACGGGTTTGCTAAAGCTAGTTGTTTATAAAGATGAAAATACTTCTTTGTGTAATGGTATTGAAGGTTATAAATGATGAGTAAAAGTCATGGAATGTTGTTTAAAAAATAAACATTACCAAAAATATGTATAATGTCATGAATTTTATAATTAATTAAAACAAAACTTTATTTTGAAAGAAAATATGATAGAAACTTTTGTTTTAACAAAACAAAATATTGTTCATGGTATGACGTGTTTATTGTTATATATATTTTTGCATAAATTTTATTCGAACCCAACCCTCGTCAAATATATATTTCTAATTTTTATTCACAATAGCCTAGTGTTTTTTAAAATTCTAAATATATCGTTGGAACGTGTTTATTTCCACTTACATTGCAATATATATTTTACTAGCTTTAATAACCCGTGCGTTGCACGGGTCAGGTATATTTAAAAACTAATTTTATAAAATTATGCTACTATTTTTGAAAAATAACATAAAGTAATGCATTAAAATAAAATTATAAAATTACAATTAAAACCTGAAAGATCATAGATGGTAGATACTGTCTTGTAAACTACATTCGTCGTAACATTAGTAACTTTATTGCCTTGATCTAAGAGCAACATTCAGTTCATTTATACTCTTGACTCTCGATAATACTACATATAAGTTGACAAAACCTACGGGTTAAATTTAATATATTTTTAGTTTTTTTATGTTCTCGTTATATTATCACAACATATGTATTTGTACTATGTTTCCATATAAAAGTTATTCAAAAACAAACCATCGTAACTCGATGACAAAACCCACTAGTTACATATATGTAACGTTTTTATGGGTTTTACATGGGATAACATGCTTGGTTCATATGTAGACTAGCTTTAGTTATCATGCGCATGCGTGCAACAATATTTACAACTTAGTTTTTAAAGATTGTGGTATTCATACGTACTTATACATATTTTGTGGATTTGTAAAAATTTAAACTGGTAGTAGGATAATCACTTATGCCATTTAATGATGCATAGAAAAAGACTTTTAGTTGTTTTTATTGAAAATAAAATTAATTAATTAAAGACTTGTTTAATGATATATTCGCATTGAATGCATCACACACACGTATGATAAACATGATAACTAAAAAAAATAATTTATTGTCGGTGACATTTGGATTTTGTTAGGGTCTATGAATCTTTGAATAACGACGTGTGAGTGAGAGCGTATCCATTGTCCTATCGACCGATGCGATTGAAATATTAAATGTAAAACAAAAATAAAATTTTGGGGAACAAAATAATTATTGGATTATTGACTTCTTCAGACACTTTACACCTAATCCCCATTTCCGAACCAAACAATACTTATACCCCACATTTATATCTCCCCACTTTTTTTTTCTTCCACTATTTTTTATTATATATAATGCACATTATTTATCAATTCAATCAATTTTTAGCATTACATCAATATAGTTATTGCTATTTATCATTTCTATCAATTTTTAGTATTATTACATCAATATAGCTATTTAAGTGAATCATACTAACACATGTAAGTGTTACTTTAGTTGTGATAGATAGTGCACTTATAAATAGTGAGTTGTAATGTTGTTAAATTGCTTATTCACGTGTAATCTTAGCTCCTTGTTAGTTGTTTTTTATAATATTATTCTTCTTGCCATTCAAAAAAAAAATTGGTGCCCTTATGCAACCTTATAACAACCTATCTTTCTCGCTCACTATATGTCATCAACACTAACGTAATGGTTATGCGATTGCTATACGTCTCTGTTTAAAATGATTATACATTTGATGTTCCATTATATATGTGTATTCAACTACTCATAGATATGTATTATGGAGAAGGAGAGGCTATAGTCTATACGCCCACCACCTACGTATTCAACCCCTGTTACTTTGATGTTATATGGCCATATAGGGGTGTATGATTTGTTGGTGTACACAAGTATACAGCAATGTATTTACTCCATACACCCATATAGGACATGTGACCGTTAGTATAAGGCACTCAATGGTAGTGTATACACCTGTGTAGGGTAACCAACACGATGGTATATGTCTACAACCGTATAAACATGATATAAACCCGTAATCACACGATTGATTAGATTGATGTGATGGTGATAAGAATCGAAACAAGAAATTAAGCACAGTTGAGAGCAAATAAGATGAAAAGGATGATAGGAGAACTTTATTCAAATACTCAATGCAAAACCAAAGGAAGTTTGGAAGGTTCAGGGAAGGATCCCTATTCTCCACGCAGGGAGCCAATACCAAATGTAACAAACCAAATCCTGACCTGACCCACACACTGCTCTCCTATGTATAACAATAATATTCTAACAAACTCTTTAGCCACTTGTAACATTTTCATTTTGCCTCCTCCGGGAATACACGAATAGTATTGGTGGCTTTGCTTTTCCTCCTCTCTGTTTCGCTGGTGTATCACTACTCTCGCCTTCAAAAAGAGTCTTCTCCCCAAGACGTACGTTGGGAAATTGACCAACCACCCAATCTTTATCTTCCCACGTCGCTTCATCCATCGATTTACCTTGCCAATGAACCAACCACTGTTCAATTGACTCGCCACCCAACTGAACCATACGAGTCGCCACGATTTCCTGAGGAAAGAACCTCCTCTGTATCAACTGTTAACTCTAACGGTAAAACCGTCTCAGTCGGTCCCGACACTGATCGTTTGAGCAGTGAGACATGAAACACTGGATGGATCTTTGATGAATCGGGTAACTTTAATTTGTATGTGACTGGTCCTATCTCCAATATTTGAAAAGGACCAAAGAATTTAGGTGCCAACTTTTGATTGATACGAGCACTGACCGATAATTGGCGGTACGGTTTAAGCTTCACATAAACCCATTCCCCAACTGAAAAACTGATGTCTCTACGTTTCTTGTTCGCTTGAATTTGCATGGACTGCTGAGCATTAACCAAATGAGCTTTTAACTGCCTTAGTGCCTCATCTCGATCTTGTAACTCTCTAGCCACTGCCTCAACCCGAATCTCCCCCATAGCATACGAAAAAACTGAGGGAGGAGGACGACCGTAAACAGCCTCAAATGGTGTGACCCCAGTCGAGGAGTGGAATGTAGAATTATACCAAAATTCTGCCCACGGTAACCATAATGCCCACGACTTCGGTTGGTCAATCGCAAAACACCGAAGATAAGCTTCAAGACAACGGTTTATCACCTCCGTTTGGCCGTCCGACTCGGGATGATAAGCCGAACTCATGTGAAGTTTCGTCCCTTGTGCGCGGAAGAGTTCTTGCCAAAATTTGCTAATAAACAATGGGTCACGGTCACTAACAATCGTACTCTGAATGCCATGAAGACGCACAATGTCTTTAATGAATGCTGCGGCTACCAACCGGGCGGTATAGGGGTGTTTTAAGGGTACGAAATGGGCATATTTAGAAAGGCAATCCACCACCACCAATATGACAGTGAACCCTTTTGACGATGGCAGGCCGGATATGAAATCCATGGAAACATCCTCCCAAATGGCATTAGGAATCGACAGAGGATGAAGCAACCCACCTGGAACCGTGGTACTAGCTTTGCAACGTTGACAAACATCACACTCCCGAACAAACTTCTTAATTGTAGTGGTCATACCTGGCCAATACAGATTGGCGGCCAATCGACGGTATGTGCGATAGAAACCCGAATGGCCCCCCGAGGCTGTCGAGTGAAACTCATGAAGAAGTGCTGGAATAAACTGAGAATGCTTGGGAATGACCAGTCGATTATGGTAATAAAGCAGCCCTTGTTGAATCGAATACCCCGGAAAAGCAACGGGATCTTTGGCAACCGAGCTTATCAATTTTTGAATTGTCGGGTCAGCCCGCGCCTCTTCAATCAATAAAGCGCCTTGGACCCAAATAGGACAGACACTGAAGTAGTTCCCTTGATTCTGCTCGTCGAGACAGAGCATCCGCAGCTCGATTTTCACGCCCCGGTTTATAACAAATATCAAAATCATACCCAAGAAGCTTCGCAACCCAATTTTGCTGGCCAGGCGTGGAAACACGCTGTTGTAACAGAAACTTAAGACTTCTTTGGTCAGTAAAAATGGTGAAACGCGACCCCAACAAATAAGGTCTCCAATGTTGAACCGCAAGCACCAGCGCCATCATTTCTCGTTCATAAGCGGATTTGGCTAAGTTTTAATCGCTCAAAGCCTTGCTAAAGTAGGCCACGGGTCGATTGTGTTGCATTAGAACCGCTCCAATTCCCCGTCCCGAAGCATCGCATTCGATCACGAATGGTGATGAGAAATCCGGTAATGCTAACACCGGAGCCGAGCTTAGAGCCTCCTTGAGTTGATCAAATGCTACCTGAGCCGAATCATTCCACAAAAAAGCGTCTTTCTTTGTTAAATCAGTGAGTGGTCTAGCGATACTACCATAGTGTTTGATGAATTTTCAGTAATACCCGGTGAGACCCAAGAACCCCCTCAACCCTTTTATATTCTGTGGAACAGGCCACTCCCGAACTGCGATCACCTTATTACCATCCATCGCCACACCTTGCCCATTTATAACATGACCCAAGTAGTCAACTGTAGTTTGAGCAAACGAGCACTTCGCTTTGTTGACCATAAATTGATGTTGAGTGAGAATGTGGAATACTAATTGCAAATCGGTCATGTGAGCTTCCCACGAGGAGCTGTAAATCAAAATATCATCGAAAAAGATAACTACCTTCTTTCGTAACAACAGTCGGAATACGTCATTCATAATGGCTTGAAAAGTGGCCGGGGCATTCGTAAGCCCAAATGGCATCACGAGATATTCATAGTGACCCTCGTACGTGCGGAAAGCGGTTTTGTCAATGCTATCCTCCCGCATTCGAATTTGATTATACCCCGACTTTAAATCCAATTTGGTAAAAAATTTGACCCCAAATAATTCATCGAGCAATTCATCTACCACCGGTATCGGGAATTTGTCCGGGACTGTTGCCTTGTTAAGGGCACGATAGTCCACGCACATCCGCCATGAGCCGTCTTTCTTTTTGACCAAAATGACCGGGCTAGAATATGCACTTCGACTCGGTCTAATCATGCCCAAATTTAAGAGTTCTTTCACTTGTTTTTCAATCTCCGACTTTTGGATGTGTGGGTAACGATAAGGCCTGACCGCAATGGGGTTCGAGGTGAGTAAAGTGATTCCATGATCATGTGTGCGACGCGGAGGAAGGCCGGTGGGTTCCAAAAACAACTTAGGAAACTGAAGTAATAGTTGTTTTAGCTCTAGTCGTTGAGAATCGTTCAACTGGTCAGTCATAGTATTTTCCATTAACTGCAAGGTTGACCCCATTCCCATCCTGTTGCAACCATCTTCCATTGCTAGCCATTGGTGCAAGGCTGGCGGCCCCGATTGACCGTGTGTTACCCCTTGTAATTTTACCTCCTGACCCTGAAAATTGAATTTCATCCATGCCTCCATCCAGTTATGAGTCACCTCCCCTAATGACTTGAGCCAATCCATACCCAAAATAACATCCAAATTACCCGTATCAAACACAAGAGCATCCACTTTGAAATTGCAAGATCCAATACATATCTCAGCCCCAACACAACAATTAGATACCAACACAAAATGACCATCTCCGAGTTTAATTCGAATACCTGAGAATTGGACTACCGGAAGAGCCAACGCCCGGGCTAAGCGACTGGAAATAAAGTTATGGGATGCACCGCTATCGACTAGCATGCTAACAGGAATACCCGACAAAGTCCCTTCCAACTTCAACGTTTTCGAGCCCCTATTAGACACCGAAACCCCTTCGAGTTCCAGGGATGTACACTCCCCGGTTGGAGACTCCAGCTCCGATTGGCTGTTAGGGCTGTTAGGACCTTCAAATCCTAAGTTTGAACCATCCTGATTGTCTTCCTCATCCTCCCCGAGGAGTAACACACGAAGCCGGCCTTCCGGGCATTTATGAGCCGGTCCGTATAATTGCCCGCAACGGAAGCACAAACCCTTTCGACGTCGCTCCTCATATTCCGGCCTGGAAAGCGACTTCATACCACGATCTCTGTTCACCGTCGGAGAGGAAAGAATACTGGAAGTCGATCCCATACGGGGAGGGGTATAAACCCTCGGTCCATCCCATTTGTTGACCTGGGCCCGGTCCACTGATTTTGTTCTAATGGCCCATTCAAATCACTGCGGCCCACATGCGAATTAGGGTCCAGAAACTGGTGCAACCCAGGTTTGTCCGCATAATGGAATCTAGCTGAAGAGCCCAGATGTGACGACGGCCGGAGCATCGCCTCCACGTCCTTTGCCAATTACATGGCATCTAATCGCGAGAGAGGACGTTGAAGCCTGACTCGCTGCTTGACATCATCTCGTAATCCAGCGATAAAGTATCCCAGAGCTTAAGCCTCCGGTAATCGAGGGACAAGAGACAAGAGGTACTCAAAATCATCAATATAATCGAGAATCGACTCCCCCTGGCGGATAGCTGCCAATTGCTCATAGGGATTGTGGATTTCGAGGCCGCTAAATCGCTTGAGAAGTTCCAATTGAAAATCAGACCACGATAATGTTGGGTTTACCTCAGTAACAATCGTGAACCAGTGAAGCGCCACACAAACCATGCTTAATTGAGCCAAACGAATTCGCATGTCTTCTGGAGTGTTGTTGATATCGAAGTAAAGAGTGGCCTTCTTAATCGAAACCTTGAAATTCAGGAAGCTTAATTTTCTTCACAGCTCAAGGAACATCCGATTTGGAACCGGAATTGGCGGAGGAACCCATTTTGGGTGAAGGACCCTCGTTGACACCGGAAGTGAACACCCCACCGCCCCCATGGGGAGGGGACGACAAACCGGACAGCGGTGGTTGTTGCTCCTGTTTGGTCATCCAAGAAACCACCAATTTTTTGAGATCAGCCATGTCGGATTGGACCGAATCGATGGAATTCTGCATCGATGAAACAGTGGATTGAATCTGCGAGAGTTGCTGGTCGTGAGCATCCAACCGATCGGAATTGGACACCATTGTAGCCGGTTACAGCAGGTCGAACCAATGATAAGAATCGAAACAAGAAATTAAGCACAGTTGAGAGCAAATAAGATGAAAAGGATGATAGGAGAGCTTTATTCAAATACTCAATGCAAAACCAAAGGAAGGTTCAGGGAAGGATCCCTATTCTCCACGCAGGGAGCCAATACCAAACGTAACAAACCAAATCCTGACCTGACCCACACACTGCTCTCCTATATATAACAATAATATTCTAACAAACTCTTTTGCCACTTGTAACATTTTCATTTTGCCTCCTCCGGGATACACGAATAGTATTGGTGGCTTTGCTTTTCCTCCTCTCTGTTTCGCTGGTGTATCAGATGGATAGCGGGAGTGGTGCATCCAGTACATGTGAGAGGAGAAGGGGCCGTTCCTGTACCATAACCCTTGTAGAAATTGCATATTGAAATAAATTGTACTTTAGTGTACCTGTAGTCTCAATTCAAATGATGTAACAGATGAATAAAACTATTACAATTATAAACCCAGATGCCATTTTGACTTCTGAGGTTCATATCATATATGTATGGGAATTTGAGCCTCCATGTAAACTATCTGCCATTGTAAATTTGGATTCATCGAGTCCCAGCCAGTTTCTTGCTGCTGATGAAAAAACTATAAATGTCACTGAAAATCGCCATCATGCTTGACGATACTGCCAATATTATCATCACCCACGACACTCGCTTGTCCCTTCTGGTCGCAATTCCATGAGTGTCCCTGCAACACCAACAACATTCACTTCAAATTCCATCCAACTAACCTTCATTTATTCAGGAAATACATAAACAACTCAACAGCATGAATAACTCAAGCATTGTGTTTCATGGGTAAATAAAGTTTAATTAAAGGACCATATGTACCAATGAAGCATATTAAGCTTCTAAGTGTTTGGTTTGCATAAGTGAACAAGCACTCATATAGCGAGTTTATGTGTTTTGTGAGGTATGACTAAAGAAACCCAACGAGTTAAGACAGAATCTGAAATTGTGTGGAGTTCAAACCATCAAGTTTAGTTCATAGTAAATCAAGAGTTTGGAGTGGAGAATCAATCAGTTGGTAAGTGTATTCCTTCTTAGTTCACTATTGTATGACTTTAAGTGGGTTTATAAACCCCAAGTGGTAAACTTTTGAAATCAAGTGTAATTACGGCATCCACAAGCATACAAATACTAACAAGTTTTTTTTTACATGTTGGTTATGTTTAATTATGACAACCTAGCTTAGTGATGACTATATGTGTTAGTTTTCTTGATGAAATTCTACCAGTCTTGACCATGAGTGAAACTTCACGAAAGATTGTGTTTCGAGTGTTGATCAAAATTGATTATATGTTGGAACGTTTTTTGACTGAAGATCATATGCTACTTATGTATGAAGATGCTCAACATCAAGCACTTTCTGCTGTTGAGAATGTTGCCCTTATCGCTTACGTTAATGTGAGTAGGTTGGTGTAGGATGCTAGGGTCAACAGAAAAAAAAATGATGCTATCGTTTTTAACAGACCCCGTGCTCTCATGCCTGGGATATATGACAAAATGAATATTGATTAGGGATAATCAAGCACTCATCAAGAATTTTTCTTCTACCGGCACGCTGATTAAGAAAGACACAACCGGATTCAAAATTCTTTAAAAACGAGGCCGTATTACAAGTGGAAAGTGGAAGAAAGTGCTGAATGTAATGGTTTGTTCTTAGAAAAAAAGGTCAACTTTCCCTATCGTGACTACCCATACTAACAAGAGGGGTGTTGGAAAACATCACAACTACATTTCTTGCAACTTTTCAATGTACACATCATCTCAAAATGGCAAGGTGGAAGGAAAAATACGTTCCATCAATAATATTGTAAGAACCTTATTAGCCCATGCCTCTCTTTCAACCACATTTTGGCATCATGCTCTTGAGACAGCCTCATATGTTCTTAACATTCCCCTAAGCAAAACACCTAACAAAAGAACACCTACAGAACTATTATATAATTGTACACCCTCCGAAACTCATCCATGTGTTTTTGGATCTATGCTACCCTCTTCTACCCTCCAACACAATTCATAAGTTAAACAAACGCTCCACTCCTTACGTTTTTCTTGGATATCTCACCAACCATCACGGGTACAAATGTTTTGACCTCAACAAAAAAACAAATAATTACCTCTAGACATGCATGGTTTGACGAAACAAAATTTACATTTTCTAACGTCCCATCTCCATCACCTTCATATAGTATTTTTATTTCCTCACTCCCTAGCATATTTTAGCACTACACTTCCACATCTTCATGACGAACTCAAAATCCTATGACCAATATACATCATCATCAAAGCCCATCTCCATCCCCTGCCACAACTTCTTCAGCCCATACTCCCTCTTCTACCACCGCATTATCGGCCCAAACTCCAACAAATATTCCAGAACCAAATCCCAACACTCACTCCACACATTCCTACCATCTTGAGCCCACTCCTGACTCCCCTCAATCGACGCATCACCCTAACCCCATCACCCTAACTCCTCTCTTACTCCCTCTTCTACTGTTACGTCCCCTCAATCGACGCATCACCCTAACTCCTCTCTTACTCCCTCTTCTACTGTTACGTCCCTATCATCTCCTCAAACACTCATTCCCACCACTGTCCAAAACCAACATATCATGACTACACGATCCAAACCTGTTTTTGACCTTCGCACATCCATTACCCAAGAACCCAACCTTTGCCTTATCCGCTTTGAAATAGCACAAAGCCATGCATGGCGAGTTTAATAATCTTATTATATATAAGATGTAGAAGTTAGTCTCGTGACATCCACAAATGAATGCAAGTAGAAGCATGTGGTTTTTTCATCATAAATATAATGCTAACGGTTCTTTACAACGCTACAAAGCGTGTTTAGTGTGTGATGGCAGGTCTTGACAGGTGGGAGTAGATTGTGGTGAGACGTTTAGCCTAGCTAAGCAGTTAAATCGGTGAAATATCGGATATCGGTCACTGACCGATATTTGATATATCGGTTCTCGCGGTGATATATCGGTGAGATATCGGTAATTGCATATATATATATATATAAAACACTAAAACTCATATAATATTAATAATAAGATACTAAGATAGTCAAATACATAGTCAAGATACTTAAAAACTAAGAGTCAATAGTTAGTAATTAAACATAATGACATAATCTAATCACTTTCAATCAAACATTCAAACAAATACACTTACCCCAAGTGCAGCAAACATAACAATGGCAGCTTATTTTCCTTTCAATCAAACATTCAAACAAATACACTTACCCCAAGTGCAGCAAACATAACATTACATAACATTACATACAAATCAAACATTCAAACAAACAGTTTATTTTCAATTCACAATTCATTACTTTCAATATTGAGCAATAATCCAAGTGCAGCAGCAAAATCACAGATACACTTACCCCAAGTGCAGCAGCAAAATCAGACCCCGATTGTTGGAACAGCTTGATGCCTCGAAAAATCGATGCAGCAGCTTGATGCCTCGAAAAATCGATGCAGCAGCTTGATGCGTCGAAAAATCGATGCAGCAGCAGCTTGGAACAGCTTGATGCCTTGATGGTTGCTCCCGATTGTCGATGTTGGCTCTGAAAAATCGAACAGCTCCTCCCGATGGTCGATAAGTGAGTAATTTAGGGTTATTGGGTTATTAGGTTAGTGGGTTAGTGGGTTTTTTATTTTGGGCCTTGGACAAAAAACGAGCCCAGAACCCAAAAACGAGCCCATCGATATATCGGTGATATGACCGATATTTAGAAGACAATATATCGGCGATATATCGGTCATATCGGCCGATAATATCGGTACCGATATTTTGCCCGATTTTTTGCACCGATATAATACCCAACCACCGATAACCGATATATCGGTGATATATCACCGATATATCGGCCTATTTAACTGCTTAGTAGCCTAGCGGTTAAAACCGCAACAATCAGAATGGTACTAAATATCGCTCTCTCTAGATCATTGGAAATTAATCAACTTGACATCACAAATGCCTTTTTGCATGGCAACTTAAACAAGATCGTATACATGCATAAACCAACTAGTTTTCAGCACCCTCAATAACCCGACCATTTATGCCTTCTTAAGCAATCTTTATACAGTCTCAAACAAGCCCTTAGGGCTTGGTACCAAAGGTTTGTTGGGTGTAGGCTTCGGGGTGGATTAATTTGGAACAGTTGGGCTCGGCCGGCCCAAGTTCTAATTAGGCCCAGTTTAGTTAGAATGTTAAATAAAGGGTGAAACCCTAATTATTGTTTATATATATCTCTGTTGTACTTGTAATCATTATCACTCAATAAAAAGAAAACCCTAGTTGCCCCAAGAGGACGTAGGTTGCACACTGCAACCGAACCTCTATAAATCTCTCGTGTTCTTTATTGTTTACTGTTCTTCTGTTTGTTTGTTTGTGCGCGGTTAACCCTAACAACTGGTATCAGAGCTTCAGGCTCTTGATTACTGTTATAATCTTCCCCCTGTCTAAAATTTTTTTTGAAGATTACTGGGCGATTAGGGTTCCGCCGCCGATCTGCCGCCGCCGCCACCACTGCTGCCGCCACCCTGTTCTGTCGAATTAGGGTTTTCCTGCCGCCACCCTATGCTATCGAATTAGGGTTTCTCTGTCGAATTTTACTGGGTAGTTTGTTTGTCTGCTGCATTCAAAACTCAGGTGCATTATCAAACTCGTTTGCTTTCGGTTTTTTGGAACTGGTTTTCATAGAATAGTGGTCAATAGAACAACACTCAAGTTCAGGCAGCCGACCACTGTTGTGTTTGTCACTATTCTCAGTTCTGACTCGACTGTTAAGCATCTGTGGTTTGGAATAATGGCTGAGGACGGGAAAACAAAGATTGAAAAGTTCGATGGTCATGATTTTGGGTGGTGGAAGATGCAAATCGAGGATTTGCTGGTTCAGAAGGATTTGGAAGCCACTTTGGTTGGTCAGAAACCAGAAAAGACTACACCTGCTGAATGGGCTGCTCTTGACAGTAAGGTTGTTTCTGTCATCAGACTCTCATTGTCAAAAAATATTGCTTTCAATATTCTGAAGGAGACGACAGCTAAAGGCATTATGGATGCGTTGTCAAACATGTATGAGAAGCCATCTGCTGCAAACAAAGTTTTTCTGATTAGAGAACTAGTAAACATGAGACTGAAAGAGGGAGGATCCGTTACCAGTCATATCAGCAATTTCAACACTATCATGTCTCGGTTAGTGTCGGTTAATATCAAATTTGATGATGAGGTTCAGGCACTGTTGCTTTTGTCTTCTTTACCAGAAAGTTGGTCGGGAACTGTTACTGCAGTTAGTAGTTCATCTGAAACTACTAAGCTTACTACTGATGTAGTTCGGGATCTGATTTTGGGGGAGGATATCAGAAGGCGAGCCTCAGGGGAATCATCGAGCGCTTTACTAAGCGCTGAAGGGAGAGGAAGAAAGAAAGAAAGGGGGCTAGTAGAGGAAGATCAAAATCCAGAAAAAAAGGTCAGTCAAAACCCAGAAAAGACATCCAGTGCTGAAACTGCAAAGAAACTGGGCACTTCAGAAATCAATGCCCAAATCCGACTACTTCTAAAAATAAAAAGGAAGTAAACGTAGCTGCTGATGATACTGATTCCGATGATGCTCTTATCTGCTGTGTGGAAAACTCAACAGAGTCATGGATTCTGGATTCCGGTGCATCTTTTCATGCCACGTCTAGTATGAAGATGATGAAGAATCTACGAACAGGTAACTTTGGTAAAGTTCGTTTGGCAAATAATCATACTCTTGATGTCACAGGTTTGGGAGATATTGAGCTGAAAACCTCACTGGGCACCTCATGGACTTTAAAGGATGTTCGGGTCATTCCTAGCCTAAAAAGAAGCTGATCTCTATCAGGCAGTTGGATGATCAGGGATATGATGTGATGTTTGGTGGGTGACAATGGTAGGTAGTTAAAGGAAATCTTGTCATCGCCAGGGGTAAAAAGGGAGGTACTCTTTATATGGCTGAAGTTCCAATGGATAGGGTAAATTCAATGACCAGTGGACCGAGTCAATCTACTCTGTGGCACCAACGACTCGGTCACATGAGTGAAAAAGGAATGAAGATGCTCGTTGCAAAAGGAAAGCTTCCCGAGCTCAAAAGGGTTGAATCTGAATTCTGTGAGCCTTGTGTCTTTGGGAAAAAGAAGAAGGTATCCTTTGTGAAGACAGGAAAGGCACCAAAAGCTCAGAAATTGGAGCTTGTTCACACTGATGTCTTCAGACCAACCTCGGTTTCTTCAGTGGGAGGAGCTCACTATTATGTCACCTTCATAGACGATTCAACACGCAAGGTATGGGTTTATTTTCTTAAAAATAAATCTGATGTTTTTGATACTTTTAAGAAATGGAAAACTGCTGTTGAATTGGAAACTGATTTGAAGGTAAAATGCTTGAAGTCGGACAACGGAGGAGAGTACATCAGCACTGAGTTTCTTGATTATTGTGCTGAACATGGCATTCGGATGATAAAGACAGTTCCGGGCACCCCTCAACAAAACGGAGTAGCAGAAAGGATGAACAGAACTTTAAATGAGAGAGCCAGAAGTATGAGACTTAATTGCGGGCTTCCAAAGATGTTCTGGGCTGATGCAGTCAATATTGCTGCTTACTTAATCAACCGGGGATTGTCAGTTCCGTTGGGATTCAAGATACCAGAAGAAGAATGGAAAGGGGAAGCAGTTAAATATGGTCACTTGAAAGTTTTTGGGTGCAGTGCTTATGATCTGGTGAAAGATAGTGACAAACTTGATGCTAAAGCTAAGAAGTACACCTTCATTGGATATGGGTCAGATAGTATGGGCTACAGGCTTTGGGATTCTGAAAGCAGAAAAGTAGTCAGAAGCAAGCATGCGACATTCAACGAGGCTGAGTTGTACAAAGACGGAATCACAACAAACTCACAGGTCCAGAAAGAGCACGTTGAATTTAAAATTGATGCAAATAAAACACAGCCAGTTACTGAATCAAATACAGAAACTGAAGTTCCGGAGTTTGAAGATGACGATATGGGTGGAGATGAAGAAGCAGCGGGAGCTTCTGATAGTGGGAGTTCAGACTCTGATGACGAACAGTCCTCGCAGGATACTGACCAGTCTCAAAATTGGGTCAGGAGGTCCACCAGAGTCTCCAAACCACCAGAGAGGTTTACTCCTTCAGTCAACTATCTTCTCTTAACTGAAAATGGTGAACCAGGAAGTTATTCTGAAGCCATTAAGATGAAAGATTCGCTTCAGTGGGAGCATGCTATGAAGGATGAGATAAGTTCTTTGATGAAAAATAAAACATGGGTACTAACCAAGCTTCCGCCAGATAAAAGAACTCTGCAAAACAAATGGGTCTTCAGGGTCAAGGAAGAACATGACGGTTCTAAACAATACAAAGCTCGTTTGGTAGTCAAGGGTTTCCAGCAAAAGAAGGGGATTGATTATGATGAGATCTTCTCGCCAGTTGTGAAAATGACAACCATCATATTGGTTCTGAGTCTTGTAGCTGCAGAGGGCTTACATCTAGAACAATTAGATATTAAGACAGCATTTCTACATGGTGATCTTGAAGAAGAAATTTATATGGCACAACCTGAAGAGTTCCGGGTTGTCGGGAAAGAAAATTGGGTCTGCAGATTGGAAAAGAGCTTGTATGGTCTAAAACAGGCACCCAGGCAGTGGTACCTAAAGTTTGATAACTTCATGGAAAGGTCAGGGTACAAGAAATGTCAGATGGATCATTGCTGCTATCTGAAGAAGTTCAACTATGTTAATTGCAGGATCAGATATGAAAGAAATCAGCAAGTTAAAGAAAGAAATGTCTAAAGAATTTGAGATGAAAGATCTGGGTCCAGCCAAACAGATACTCGGGATGAGCATCATCAGAAACAAAAAGGATGGTTCTTTAACACTATCTCAAGAAAAATACATCGGGAAAGTGTTGGAAAGATTCAAGATGAATTATGAGAAGACCAAGCCTAGAAACACACCATTGGGAAGTCACTTAAAGCTTACCAAAGATCAGTCTCCTAAATCTGAAGAAGAAAGAACAGAGATGGCTAAAATTCCATACGCATCTGCAGTTGGCAGTCTCATGTATGCCATGGTTTGCACTCGGCCAGATATTGCTCATGCCGTTGGGGTAGTTAGTCGGTTTATGTCAGATCCGGGAAAAGAACACTGGGAAGCAGTCAAGTGGATACTCAGATACTTGAAGGGTACATCTAAAATGGGGTTATGTTTCAAGGGGAGAGATGCAATTCTCAGGGGTTATACTGATGCTGATTTGGGTGGTTGTAAAGGGACATTTAAAAGCACTACAGGGTATGTCTTTACAGTGGGAGGTACAGCAGTTAGTTGGATGTCTAGACTTCAGAAAAGTGTGGCTCTATCAACAACAGAGGCTGAATACATGGCTGTTGCTAAAGCTAGTAAAGAGTTAGTATGGTTAAAGACTTTTCTTGAAAAATTGGGCAAACAACAGTCTGATTACTCATTGTATTATGACAATGAGAGTGCAGTGAAACTTGCCAAAAATCCAATCTATCATGGTAAAACAAAGCACATTGGGATGAGATATCATTTTATTAGAGGATTGATCAGGGATGGAACAATCAGTTTGAAGAACATCTCAGGTGCGAAGAATCCAGCTGATATGTTTACTAAATCTGTGCCGCTGGATAAGCTGAAGCTTTGCATAGCTTCAGCTGGCCTTCAGGAATAATGTTGAGAAGGTGGGGGTAACTAGGGGGTGCAAAATCAGAGAGATTTTATCTACAGAAGTACAAAGAAGTGGAGTGCAGCTGAATGTGTTTCGAAGCCTCCAAGTGGGAGAATTGTTGGGTGTAGGCTTCAGGGTGGATTAATTTGGAACAGTTGGGCTCGGCCGGCCCAAGTTCTAATTAGGCCCAGTTTAGTTAGAATGTTAACTAAAGGGTGAAACCCTAATTATTGTTTATATATCTCTCTCTTGTACTTGTAATCATTATCACTCAATAAAAAGAAAACCCTAGTTGCCCCAAGAGGACGTAGGTTGCACACCGCAACCGAACCTCTATAAATCTCTCGTGTTCTTTATTGTTTATTGTTCTTTTGTTTGTTTGTTTGTGCGCGGTTAACCCTAACAAGGTTCACATATTTTGCAATCGAGTTGGATTTCAAGCAAAGCACAATGTGATCACTCACTTTTCACATACAAGTGTTGTCAAGACCTGGCATACTTATCTACGTCGATGACATCGTACTCACCACATCACACGAACATGTGAGACGATACATAATGTATCATTTATCGAAAGAGTTTTCCATAAATGACCATAAGGACCTCATTTTTTTCTCGGCATTTATGTTACTCGTTCGAAAGACATCATGCTCCTAACACAACAAACATATGCTACAGATATCATCCACTGAGCGAGTAATGGACATATGCCATCACATGACGACACCGGTTGGCATAAGCGCCAAACTAGGGAACGACTCCGGTGATCCTTTTGACAACCCAACTTTATACCAAAACCTAGTATGTGATTTTCCATAATTGATATTCACGAGACCCAACAAAAACTATATAAATACATTGCGCAACGCGTAACGAAAGCGGTGCGCTTTTGTACCTAACGCCTTCTGCCTCGACTTCACAACTTGGTATTGAGAAATTAGATTCTTACTTATTGGTATTGAAGTCCAAGTCTTCACAAAATTATTGAAAAATTAGATCCTCACTAATTTGGTATTGAATAACAAGTCTTCATAACTTGGTATCAAAAAAATTAGATCCTCACTTATTTGGCATAGAAGACTGAGCCTTCACAACTTGGTATTAAGAAATCAAATTCTCACTTATTTGGCATAGAAGACTATGATATTCACAATTTGGTCAGGTTAAATTCTTAATAACTGACACTAGAACTATGATTCTCACCATAAAGTTGAAGAACTTGATTCTCACATTTACTCCTATAAGTCATAATGTTATATAAACTCACTATTATGTTTCTTAAAAAATACATACATCACAGCCACATCGGTGAAAGAGTTTTTGCCTATCCAATGGTGCTCGTACAACCCTTTTGAGCTTCCTGAGTACGGGCCTTACAATACCAACTGTAGATCTACATTTCTTTATTAAACCATTTTCTGCAACATTTGTTTAATGTTTTTGTAAATGTTTTTTTGGGGTTGTTTTTGGGTACAAAACTTCTACGTATTCATTTTGCTATTTTACTGTGTGTGTGATGTATGCTATAGGTAATACACTAAAGGAAACCAAGTTTAAGAAGTGGAGCCTCTTTGTCACTTGTTTTGTGCTCAAGCTCGCTCATCCAAAATACGGGTGCTACAAAGAACTATTTAACTACGCATGAAAATGTAACAATATCCATGTGGTTTTTCAGCAAATTCACTCCCTTTGTACCTAGAAGTTGAATGTCTATGTTTGAAGAATAGCATTTAGAGGTGGCAATTTCAATCCTAACAGGTCAAAGAGGTCAAATATATCTTAAGAAATAGCTTAACACAAAACATGTTAAATAGGTCGGGACGTCATCCAAAGTGAACTTTTAATGCATAGACCTCCTACATTTTATTATTCAAAATAATAGATTATTACTAAAATTATATGATTGTTATAATCACACTAGAGACTCTAATTATATTCAAATTCAAAAGTTTTGGAAAAGCAAAGTGTTCCAGGTCAACACAATCCAACCTGCTTGAAAGTGTAAAAAAATTAAATTAAGGGGAAGTACCAACCCATATTGCCACCTCTAAATTGGTAATCAAGGACACTAATGGGTCAAAAAAGTAATGCTTTAATTCTTAAAATGGCCAAAAGGGAAATGATACTCTTTTCACTACACACTCTAAAACCTAAAATATTGCAATTTATATGGAACAGAAAGTATAATAATTGACTCACCTTAAGGCAACGGCAGCTGGAAAAATGAAACCAACAGAGACAGTAGCAGTGGCACCCGTAAACTGGAAGGCGTCCCAGATACTAGGAACAAAATTTGCTCCAAGAAATATAAAACTCATAAGTAAAGCGGTCACCAGGTAGAACCTTCGATTATCAAAAGCAACAGGGATTGCATAAGGAAAAAGAAGGCCGTCAAGATTAAGCCGCAATGAGAAAAAGATAATTGGAAAAACGAGCATCAAATGCAAACAATAACTTATTCTCACAACATCATTAATCAGTGAGCTATATGGTATACCAAGATCGCCATCAAAATTCGCAAGCACATCATCCTGCGTATGATCACCAAAGAGCAGGAATCCAAAAAATCCTGTTGCTACATAGATTGATGAGCATAATATGATTGATGTTTTCACTATAGATTTCATCTGGGTGGGATCTTTTAACTCATTGTCAATAGGGTGAACTGCGAAAAAGATGAACGAAAGCATTAAGTTAAACAAAAGATTGTTTGTTCATTATTTTTTACATGACAAAAACTAGGAATAACAAATTACCATTGTGGTGGCAGATATAAGCCGTAACTAGTACGGGAACAGTTGTGAAAAGCTTCAAGAATGATGTTTGATCAACAAGATTCGGATGAAGACGTGGAAGTGTAATACTTCCATTAATTATTTTAAGTATGGTCACTCCAGCTGTGATTACCACAAAAACAACTGCTAAACCCACTGACACGGCTGATGTGTATCTTAATGAATCTAGCAGCATTGGTTAAACAAAAGAAAAGTCAGATAATAATATATTTTAAACAGAAAGACTTTGGATGTTAATAACATATAGCTAGTTTGATATTGAGAAGTGAGATGAACTTTTTGTATAATACTAATACAATACTACATACAAGCATTCAAGAAACCAAGTCAAGATTCAGCAGAAATCTGCACATAATCTACCACCATCGAAGACCATCTAATGGCACTCTTTTGTTGCAGCAAGACACAGATATTAAGCGTGCATGTATCAAGTATAAGAGTAGGCTGAACTCACCTACACGTTTAAAGGATACTAGAGGAGAGAAAACAAGGAGGGAGGTTAGAAGCAGCAAGACAGAACGTGTGGTCCACCATCGATGACCGAACCATTCTTGCATCAATCCCAAATGGTGTTCTCCCTCTGACCATGTTCCAGAGAGCACATCACCTGTCACCAAAACACACAAGCTTTAATACTAATGATTCCCCTCAGTTTTTCGGAGAGATTCAAGTACATAAGTCACTAAAATAAAGCCGAAAACAAGACATTCACACATTAGTTCCCACTAAAGGATTATTTGTTGCATTTGAATATACTTACATAGTAACATCTTAAGTTCCAGATGTAAAATGACATAAATTTAAACATCACATGCCAATGTAGGTTATAACTGTGGTTATTTACTTCCCTCAACCAATCCACTTTCCATCTCCATCTCTATAATTACACTAAAAATCACTCACTCATCTTTTCAATAAAATAATATTTTTTACTTCTATCATTACATTTTCTCTCTCTTCCGCTCACAATCACTTTCAACAAATATTAAAAAATTAATAAAAATGAATAGTGTTTTACCAAATATAGAGATGAACAGTAACACGTTCTCTATCCTCCACTCACAATCACTAATAATCATTCTCTATAATATAGAGAACGCACTCAGATTTATAGAGAACGGGCTGTGAATGCTGTAAAACATTTTCTTTTGCATAAATGCTCAGAAATACTAGGGTTCATTCAAGAATTATTCTCTCTTTGAAATCATTCATGTAACACTAGATGAAATTGCCCCTTAGTTTTTACTTGGTACAAAAACTAGGTTACCTTGAAAAACATTTAAATGACAATAATCGGTGTACCATTTCATATATTTCAAGAGTAAATGAGCTTAATCAACCATCATGACATTAGTGACTGATCATTTAGCACAACAACAGCTTAACAAATGAAATCAATCACAAATTGCAAAACGACACAACAAACAATGCGACCAAACATCTCCACAGAATCACCACAAACAAAAACACACAAAAAAATCATAACAACAACAACAACAACAACCAAAGAACATATCAATCCACAAAACGTAACTCAACAAAATCACCTCCATTTCCAGAGATCCCACCAAGTTCAAAACCTAATTTCAAGATCAACTCATCACATACCTCACACTCACTCAAACCAATCATCAGAAAACCAACAATCAAGTAACCTAATTCAATTATATCATCAACAAGCAACAAAGTACCAAATTACCAATAATAATCATGTACACAACGAGCAATCCGACATTATTAACAACAATGCCGAGCTGCAGCATCAACCTTCCAGCACCACCAAACGCATCTCCAACAAGTGCAGCATACGAATTACATTTCGAAGCTCTACTGAACCTGAGTATCAGATCAACGGAGGATTCGGTTAAGATGCCGACGAGAAGTACGACGATGAGACCGGGGATCATGCCTAGCTGCTTGAGGGTTGCCGGAAGGGCCATGATTCCTGCGCCGACGATGGTCGTTGATAGGTTGAAGACGGCGCCGGAGAAGGAGGAGCCGGTGAATCCGGATTCCGGTGGGATGGTGGGGTCGACGGTGGTGTGGTGGTGGTGGTGGTGGGGGAGGAGGGGGGTTGTGGTGAGGTTTCGCCGGCGTTTTTGGTCTCCGGTGGGCATGGTTGTGGAGTTTGTGTTGAAGGATGGGTGACTACTGACTGAGGTGGATTTGCGGTGGAATTTCTACCGTTAAACTAGATCTATATCACTATCAATCTATACTCTTCAAGAAATATAAGAAATAAAAGTTTTGATGAAGACATTTATCGTAATTCTACACTAATTCGAAAGATACATGCTATTTTAAATGGGTGTGTATATTCGTTTTCCAATCAAGACCAGAAAAAAGCCCTCACTGGAAATATCTTTCGGTTCAACCCTAAATATTTTTGCCTAAAATGAGAATGAAACCCAGGTCATTCTTATTTTTAATTGTTTTGAGGACTTCATCTTAACCGTTTGGGTTAAGAATCATTGATTTTGATGGATTCAATGATATATTGGTTACCTTATTTCGAAATGGTTTTGATAGTTATTAATACGTAGCGGAATAAAAAATTAAATACTAAAAGTAAACCCAACTGTATCTTAGTTGCAAATCATGTAAATACAAACAAAGTATAATCTACTTTTGAGATGATAATATACCTTGACGGTTAGTAATTAACCACTCGATAAGGTCTTGGGTTCTAGGGTACACGACGCGGTTGGGCGGACGAAGAAACACTGTAGCAAAAGCGGTTGTCGATTGGATGGATTCTCGATTGGGCTGCCCCTTTTATTTTGTTGACTACTTGACTTCTTCCGGCCAAGATAAAACCTAAGATGGGTTTTTGGTGTTTGAGGCGGTGAAGGAGATATTTTATCGGTTGAGTTAGTAATGAAGAATGATTAGGTTTCACCACTAACAATTTTTAAATAGTAATTACTATTCTTATTAATCCTTTATGTCGGTGCCACACACACACACTCACAACCTCTTCAACACAGATCTCATCCCCTCACACACCACACATTAGCCCTAAATCACGGCTCAACAATCATCGCCTGTAAACGCGACGATCGAACTCCCAAACGCACTTCAGGCGATGGGCGATTCATCGGAGAGATTAGGATCGGAGCCGTCAGGAATGAAGGATGAACTGTCGATGGAAATCGATCCTTCGTTCAAGGAAAACCTCGCCACAGCTGAGGACTGGCGGAAGGCGCTGCAGAAGGTGGTTCCGGCTGTGGTGGTGCTCCGGACCACCGCCTGTAGGGCGTTTGATACCGAATCGGCCGGTGCGAGCTACGCCCCGGGGTTTGTTGTTGTGTAAGGCCCCGCTCACCGGGCACCCTACAGTCGGTCCTTCATTGCATATATTTTAGATAAACAATGTGTAAACATACTTTTAGTACATGATCATAACATACGCAGCGGAATTAATAAAGAAAACATATATACATTCTCATTCATTCATAATAGTCATTACATCATTGACTCGATTACAAAATACAACTTTCTTTACACTTCCTAACCTTACTATGATTGCTGGGGAGACACATAGAAACCCGAGATTACCTAACAATCTCGTTTATTCGAATCCTCAGCAATCATAGGGGCATACTACACTATGATTGCTGCTGATGCATATTCCTCAACAATCATAGGGTCGTACAGCGACCTTTACCGAAATAAGAAAATATATTTTTCTTCATAAAGAAGATATTAAATTCAAAAATATATAAAGGAGATTTCTTGAGTAATCTCGTTGATTCAGATCCTCAAGAAATCTCGTAATGGCAGGCAACGTGACTTGTTGCGTGCGTTATGGGCCCGCAACACGTGACGTTGCAGCATTACAAAATGGAGAATGCCCTCCCAAAAGAGCTGAGTAGCCGTCTCGTGCCATCCTCAGCAACACTACCTGCGATCTGGAAACACATAAAAAGTCAGCGTTGCTGAGTGAGTTCTAGCTTTATAAATAGTATATAAAAATACCCTTTTTTCTGTATTATACTATACTGTACTATATATGCGAGCACGCATCAACTGTGTGAACAAATAATGTTCGTTCTCTGTACTATAGGCCTTGTCTGTAACTTTATCTTTATGTTTCACTTTCTATGTGGACCAGTGGGCGATACCCCAACTATGTGCGCGAGGGGAGAATGGATGTCGGGCCATCTATATGCTCCGAAGAGCCAACTGTGTTTCCCCGAAAGGGCTATGTGTATTCCCCCGAAGGGTTCAACGGTTCCCCCGAAAGGGCTATGCGTACTATGTACAAGGCCAACCCGAACATCCGGGGCACGTCCAAAGGTCCTGCCAATCTCAATTGATTGACCCTGTGTGCGTCAGTGGGTAGCTAGCCCACCACACAGTTGAGCTAACGACACATAGTCGTGTAACTCCTATATGCTTGCAAGACTTGTTACTTTCATTACTGTTCCTTTCTCTTTCTTTATTACTCTTTCTCTGTGCTTTACATAATACTTTCATTTCATATATTAAAGATATCATGTATACTATGGGGAATAAGCATGCATCAATTCAAGACACATTAATATTTACAATTTATCAGTGTTCACCATCTATCATGGCAACATCATAACTAGCATACATACCTTACACATACACTTCTTTATCCAATCACATCAGCTCTATTCGGGCGACTGAACATACCTTAGTCGCATGGTTTCCCTGCGACTGAGTCATGCGATTGGACTTCTATGCGACTGAATCCTCAGTCGGGCGTCTGTATTACTATGCGAATGGGTCTATGCGACTGAACTACTCTGCGATTGGGCTTATGCGACCGAAGCCCTCGATCGCACGGCCTATCGGGCGACTGAGGCTCAATCGTGCGTTTGAACCTCAATCGGGCGATTGGACATCAACTGACACTCATTCGGCCGAATGGCCCTTCAGTCGCGTAACCCTAACTGGGCAGCGACTGGAGTTCTTCAAGAACAGTAGTCGCGAACCTAAGTGCTCAGACCCACCTTAAACCCGTTTTTAACCCAAATTGACCCTCCCAAAGCTCAGGGATTCATACAAGGACATCATACAAGCATGTGCAAGTCCTATGTCACACTATAATCACATTTTCTAAGATTTCATCAAATGGGTCAACTATACACTTTTACAAAACTAGGGTTTATATGTGATCCAGCCCCAAAATCAGTTAAAAACATGTAAATGAGGGGTCCTAGAACTCACATTACAGGTAGAAGTAGATGAACTTCGACTTTAGCTATCTTCTCGACGGATTCGGAGCTCGGGCAGCACTTTCCCTCTCTTCTTCTCTGTTCTCTGTCGTTCACTGCTCTCTCCCCGACTGAAAATGGGGAGGAGAATGGAGCTACCCCCATTTTATACCCACTTCTCAGTCGCATCTGGTCCAGGGGCGACTGGACCTTCAGTCGCTTCAACACCATGCGATTGGACCCCAATCGCACGTGTTCCATTCGGCTCATACTTCATTCGGGCGATTGAACTCCAATCGTGCGGTTGAGCTCCAATCGGCCGAATAGCCGTGCGGTTGAACTTCAATCGCATAAATCACAGGTGACTGAAGCTCAGTCGCATCACATGCTGAGAAGTCAAACTTTCGGGTGTTACAAGTCCACCCCCTTATTTTAGGTTTCGTCCCCGAAACCTGTCATTCTTCGAACAATCGTGGGTAATGCTGCCTCATTTCTTCTTCAGTTTCCCACGTCGACTCGGATCCCTTCCTGTGCCGCCACTGTACACGCACAAGGGGAACCACTTTATTTCTCAACCTCTTCTCTTTGCGATCTATGATCGCCACTGGTTGCTCTACATAACTGAGCTTTTCGTCTACCTCGATATCATCCAGTGGAACGACCATGTCCTCGTCCGCCAAGCACTTCCTCAGATGAGACACGTGGAAGGTCGGATGGATTCCACTTAGTTCATCTGGCAGTTCCAACCTATAAGCCACCTCCCCTACTCGAGCAACAATTCGGAAAGGGCCTATATATCGCGGACTCAACTTACCCCGCTTCCGGAATCGAATGACCCCTTTCCAAGGTGAGACCTTCAACATAACCCGGTCTCCCACTTGGAACTCAATTGGTCTGCGTCGTTTGTCGGCATACGACTTCTGTCGGTCTTTGGCTGCCTTCATATACGCTTTAATTCTTTTGAGCTTTTCAGTCGTAGCCTCTACCACTTCGACGCTTCCCAATTCTTTCTGACCAATTTCACCCCAACAGACGGGGGTCCTGCACCTTCTACCGTATAACATCTCGTAAGGTGGCATGCCAATACTAGCATGATAACTGTTGTTGTACGAGAACTCAGCTAACGGTAGATGGTCATCCCAACTTCCACCGAAGTCAATAACACATGCCCGAAGCATATCCTCCAAGGTCTGAATGGTCCTTTCCGACTGACCATCAGTTTGAGGGTGGTAAGCCGTGCTAATATGCAATCTCGTCCCCATAGCATCGTGGAATTTCTTCCAGAATTTGGATGTAAACCGGGTGTCGCGATCAGACACAATCGACACCGGTACACCGTGACGAGTCACAATTTCTTTGATGAAAAGATCAGCCAACTTCTCGGACGAATATGTCTCCCGCATCGGTAAGAAGTGAGCACTCTTCGTCAATCGATCCACAATCACCCAGATCGTATCATACCCTTTAGGGGTACGTGGCAGCTTTGTGATGAAATCCATGGTGATGTGTTCCCACTTCCACTCCGGGATGTCCAAAGGTTGAATCTTTCCATACGGCTTCTGGTGCTCCGCCTTCACTTGCAAACACGTGAGGCATTTACTCACATACTCCACCACGTCGCGTTTCATACCCGGCCACCAATAATCTTTCTTCATGTCTTGGTACATCTTGGTGGCGCCGGGATGAATGGAGTATCGGGACTTATGAGCTTCATCCAAAATCTTCATTCGTAGATCCCCGAGACGAGGAATCCACATACGCCCAAACCGGGTCCTAACACCCGTCGTGTTCTCACCCAGTTCTGCGACCAGACCTCTCATTCGTTCAGAGTTTAGATGATCTTCTTTCAATGCTTCATCCTGGAACTCTCTGACTTGTTTCATCATGTCTGAGGTCATGATTAGGTGGTATGCTTTCACCCGAATCGGCTCGGGCCTCTCTTTTCGGCTAAGGGCATCAGCCACCACGTTAGCCTTGCCCGGGTGGTATTGGATTTCACAATCGTAGTCTTTTATTAGTTCCAACCACCGTCTCTGCCTCATATTCAGATCTTTCTGCTCGAAGAAGTACTTCAAGCTTTTGTGGTCTGTGAAGATGGTGCACTTCGTCCCGTACAGATAGTGCCGCCAAATCTTTAACGCGAAAACCACAGCTGCTAGCTCCAGGTCATGAGTAGGGTAATTAACCTCATGAACTTTCAGCTGTCGGGATGCGTAGGCTATCACCTTTCCTCTCTGCATTAATACACACCCCAACCCCGAGTAGGAGGCATCAGAATAAACCACCAAATCTTCACTCCCCTCGGGTAACGCCAATACTGGAGCTTGGGTCAATCTCGTCTTCAGTTCTTCAAACGCCTTCTCTTGAGCTTGACCCCATACAAATTTCACATCCTTCCGGGTCAACTTTGTCAGTGGAGAAGCAATTTTGGAGAAGTCTTGGATAAACCTTCGGTAGTAGCCCGCCAAACCCAAGAAACTACGGATCTCGGACGGCGTCTTCGGAGACTTCCATTGCATTACTGCTTCCACCTTCGCCGGATCAACTAGAATCCCATCCGGATTTACCACGTGACCCAAGAACTGAACTTCACGCAACTAAAATGCGCACTTGGAGAACTTTGCATACAATTTCTCCCTTCTCAGTGTCTCCAGAACTTCGCGAATGTGACCGGCATGTTCGGTCTCGCTTTTTGAATAAATCAAGATGTCATCAATGAATACAATCACTGATTTATCCAACATCGGCCGGCACACCCTATTCATCAGGTCCATAAAAGCAGCTGGCGCGTTGGTCAAACCAAAGGACATAACGAGGAACTCATAATGACCGTAGCGCGTTCGAAAAGCTGTTTTAGGGATATCCTGCTCCTTCACCTTCAGTTGATGGTAGCCTGATCGAAGATCTATACGTGAAAACCAACTAGCACCCTGAAGTTGATCAAACAAGTCGTCGATTCTCGGCAAGGGGTATCTGTTCTTTACTGTCAGCTTATTCAACTCGCGGTAGTCGATGCACATCCTCATACTACCGTCCTTTTTCTTTACAAACAGGACCGGAGCACCCCAAGGTGAGATACTCGGTCGAATAAACCCTTATCCAACAGCTCTTGTAACTGCTCCATCAACTCTTTCATCTCTGTCGGGGCCAATCGGTATGGTGCTTTGGCAACAGGTTGGGCGCCTGGTACTAAATCAATCTGGAACTCGATCTCTCTGTCAGGTGGCAATCCCGATAAGTCTTCCGGGAATACGTCTGGGAACTCACACACAACCGGAACATCAGACAGTTGTGGTGCTGGCTTCTCTACATCTTTCACATAACATAAATAGGCGCTACATCCACGCCTCATACATTTCCCCGCCACTGCCATTGAGATCACTTTCGGAATTGTAGTAACCCGATCCCCATAAACTGTCACTGGACTACCGTCAGGCGCTGTCAAACTGATCATCTTCTTGCGACACACAATGTTCGCCTCGAAATCTGCCAACCAATCCATCCAAGCACCAAATCGAAACCTCCTAACGTCATCGCAAAGGGTTTAACTGGGAATTTGTGACCCTCCAGTTCTACATCGCAACCCTCAATTACCTCAGAAATCCTGGTGGTTTTACCTATAGCAGTCTCTACATCAAACGGCACATCCACACGTCTGCTACTAACAGGCAATTTGGCACGAAAAGCAACAGAAATAAAACTCCTACTGGCACCCGAATCAAATAACACGGAGGCTAAAGTTTGGTTCACCAGGAACGTACCGGACACTACATCGGGGTCTGTCCTCGCCTCTTCCTGCGTCATTGTGAATGCCCTGGCGCTTGCTTTCGGACCTTCACTTCCCGTCTTCTTTACCCCTGAAGCCTCAGCCCTAGGCTTCCTACAGTCTCTAGCGATGTGACCAGGCTGACCACACCTGAAACATACGTTCATCCCCAGTCTGCATTCCCCACTGTGTTCTCTCCCGCATTTACCACACTTCTTTACTCCTGAACCCGACATGACCACCCGGCGGTCATCCACCTTCGTCTTCTTATTACTCGTCGAGGCACCCCTCGACCAAACCTCTTTCCCTGCCACTTCCTTTCCTCACTTCCTTTCTTACTGCCCTCAGCCTTTACCATCGCAGCCCGTTCATCGTACAGCCTACCGGCTAAATCCACCGCCGACCTGAAAGTACTGGGTCGGGCAGAAATCAAATGCCAACGAATTTCGGCTGGCAACCCCTGAATATACCGGTTAATCTTGCGGGACACCAGCGTTACTTGCTCTGGCACCAACCGTGCCATGTCGTTGAACTTAGTCGTGTATTGCTGATGAGTCATCGTACCCGCCTCTAGCTGCAGGAACTCTCTCTCTACTCTATCCATCTCACGACGAGGACTAAACTCCTCGATCACCATTCTTTTCAACTCCGACCACTTCATCTTCCCAATAGCCCGACTACCCTCGGCCTGGACAATATTGTCCCACCAACACAACGCCGTCCCCGTAAACGAGTGGGTAGCAAACTTCACCTTTTTATCCTCATGGCAATCGCTGATATCAAGGACCGCCTCCATCTCTCTCACCCATTGGTGAGCATCAGCAGCCGTACCTGAACCATCAAAAGTTGGAGGCTTGCACCTCATGAATTTCCCATAATCACAACCCGGGCTGTCTCCCGTACTTGTTCTTCCTCTTCTTCCTCTTCATCATCAGACAATACTGTTTCTACCCCTGCCGTTGCTGTCGACCGGAGGACCGTCTCCTCCCTCGTCTATCCTCTTCTCTTACTGCCTTTATCGCTTCGGTCATTACAGTCGGTAAAATCGTCTGCATAACTTGGTGCACTTCCTCAATCACTGCCTCTTTTACCGAGGCTCTCAACTTGGCGCTTTCGTCCATCTCTTCCTGGTGAGGAACCTCGTTCTCCTCACGAACTACTTTCTCTTTTCTAAGTCTTCCTCGCGTGATACGCGGCTCATCACCACGTTCACCATCACGGGAAGCATCAGATGATCTATCACCGACCATCTTCTATCATACTGAAAGATTAAAACACCAACACGGTCATTCAAGGAAATAGCTCAGTTTATGTTAAGTACAGTAAGTTACTAATTACAGTGGCCAGTTGTGATTAGTCACTTACTCCACTCTTCGTACCCCAAGCATTACCCTTCCTGACTACACCGGTATCTAAATCTAGCAGCACACATAACCACATTTCACACGCACATACTTTAATTAACTTTAAGAAAATACCTGATGGCACGCAGCTACTCAGATGGCATTCTCATTCTCTCTGTCCCATTCTCAGTTTAAGTTTAGGTTTATTATGAAAATTACCCATTTTACTTAAACTTTTGCTCTGATACCAACTTGTAAGGCCCCGCTCACCGGGCACCCTACAGTCGGTCCTTCATTGCATATATTTTAGATAAACAATGTGTAAACATACTTTTAGTACATGATCATAACATACGCAGCGGAATTAATAAAGAAAACATATATACATTCTCATTCATTCATAATAGTCATTACATCATTGACTCGATTACAAAATACAACTTTCTTTACACTTCCTAACCTTACTATGATTGCTGGGGAGACACATAGAAACCCGAGATTACCTAACAATCTCGTTTATTCGAATCCTCAGCAATCATAGGGGCATACTACACTATGATTGCTGCTGATGCATATTCCTCAACAATCATAGGGTCGTACAGCGACCTTTACCGAAATAAGAAAATATATTTTTCTTCATAAAGAAGATATTAAATTCAAAATATATAAAGGAGATTTCTTGAGTAATCTCGTTGATTCAGATCCTCAAGAAATCTCGTAATGGCAGGCAACGTGACTTGTTGCGTGCGTTATGGGCCCGCAACACGTGACGTTGCAGCATTACAAAATGGAGAATGCCCTCCCAAAAGAGCTGAGTAGCCGTCTCGTGCCATCCTCAGCAACACTACCTGCGATCTGGAAACACATAAAAAGTCAGCGTTGCTGAGTGAGTTCTAGCTTTATAAATAGTATATAAAAATACCCTTTTTTCTGTATTATACTATACTGTACTATATATGCGAGCACGCATCAACTGTGTGAACAAATAATGTTCGTTCTCTGTACTATAGGCCTTGTCTGTAACTTTATCTTTATGTTTCACTTTCTATGTGGACCAGTGGGCGATACCCCAACTATGTGCGCGAGGGGAGAATGGATGTCGGGCCATCTATATGCTCCGAAGAGCCAACTGTGTTTCCCCCGAAAGGGCTATGTGTATTCCCCCGAAGGGTTCAACGGTTCCCCCGAAAGGGCTATGCGTACTATGTACAAGGCCAACCCGAACATCCGGGGCACGTCCAAAGGTCCTGCCAATCTCAATTGATTGACCCTGTGTGCGTCAGTGGGTAGCTAGCCCACCACACAGTTGAGCTAACGACACATAGTCGTGTAACTCCTATATGCTTGCAAGACTTGTTACTTTCATTACTGTTCCTTTCTCTTTCTTTATTACTCTTTCTCTGTGCTTTACATAATACTTTCATTTCATATATTAAAGATATCATGTATACTATGGGGAATAAGCATGCATCAATTCAAGACACATTAATATTTACAATTTATCAGTGTTCACCATCTATCATGGCAACATCATAACTAGCATACATACCTTACACATACACTTCTTTATCCAATCACATCAGCTCTATTCGGGCGACTGAACATACCTTAGTCGCATGGTTTCCCTGCGACTGAGTCATGCGATTGGACTTCTATGCGACTGAATCCTCAGTCGGGCGTCTGTATTACTATGCGAATGGGTCTATGCGACTGAACTACTCTGCGATTGGGCTTATGCGACCGAAGCCCTCGATCGCACGGCCTATCGGGCGACTGAGGCTCAATCGTGCGTTTGAACCTCAATCGGGCGATTGGACATCAACTGACACTCATTCGGCCGAATGGCCCTTCAGTCGCGTAACCCTAACTGGGCAGCGACTGGAGTTCTTCAAGAACAGTAGTCGCGAACCTAAGTGCTCAGACCCACCTTAAACCCGTTTTTAACCCAAATTGACCCTCCCAAAGCTCAGGGATTCATACAAGGACATCATACAAGCATGTGCAAGTCCTATGTCACACTATAATCACATTTTCTAAGATTTCATCAAATGGGTCAACTATACACTTTTACAAAACTAGGGTTTATATGTGATCCAGCCCCAAAATCAGTTAAAAACATGTAAATGAGGGGTCCTAGAACTCACATTACAGGTAGAAGTAGATGAACTTCGACTTTAGCTATCTTCTCGACGGATTCGGAGCTCGGGCAGCACTTTCCCTCTCTTCTTCTCTGTTCTCTGTCGTTCACTGCTCTCTCCCCGACTGAAAATGGGGAGGAGAATGGAGCTACCCCCATTTTATACCCACTTCTCAGTCGCATCTGGTCCAGGGGCGACTGGACCTTCAGTCGCTTCAACACCATGCGATTGGACCCCAATCGCACGTGTTCCATTCGGCTCATACTTCATTCGGGCGATTGAACTCCAATCGTGCGGTTGAGCTCCAATCGGCCGAATAGCCGTGCGGTTGAACTTCAATCGCATAAATCACAGGTGACTGAAGCTCAGTCGCATCACATGCTGAGAAGTCAAACTTTCGGGTGTTACATGTTGACAAGAGCCGTGGGATTATACTGACCAATCGTCATGTGGTTAAACCAGGTTAGTCGTTGTTTCCCCTAATTAGTAAAGGTTTGGTATGATTTCGCATTATGATTTAGGTTACGGTAATTGGTAAGTTTGGGGTTTTAGAAAGTTGAACTTTTTGCTGATTGATCATGAATTTGTAGGTACTGTTGTAGCTGAAGCAATGTTTGTAAATCGAGAAGAGATTCCGGTCCATCCGATTTACAGGGACCCCGTGAGTTGCTTTATTGATCATGTGTTTTGCATTGTTAAAGGTTTTAGCTTTTTCATTTTGTTTTTGATAAATGTGAGTGCTTGCTTCATAGATTTTGCATATTCTGTTTTAGACAAATTTTATTTTAGAAATTTAGAGTCAATTATGTTTTTTCCTGTATTTTAGACCCTATGAATAGTTTGCTATGAGTTGGATCTACCGGGTATGTTTGTTATTACACGTCTGTATTCATTTATCAATAATAGGATTAGTTTTGTTGGGAAACATATGACCCAAGAGACACCCATAACAACAATTGCAAGACAATAAAGAATTAGAAGGATAAGGAATACAAGCATATCATGTCGGGTTATGTCTATGGCTGAACTTTAGAGATTTTCTTGATTGGCTAGAGTGTAATGTGATAGTGGAAGAAGGAAAGTATGATGAATATGATGATGAGAAGAGGCTTACTAGAAGAATGCAGGCTTTTATGGCACTTTTCAGTTTCATTGTGTTCTTTACTATTTTATGCTTGATTATATAGGGTGCAGCCAGACCTTATAAAGCTGAGATCAGTGTCAAGGTTTGTTAAATTCACCTTCATTTTATTTAACATATTGGATTCTAATTATTGGCCGTTAATAATCTATATTGTTAATTTGACCAGTAATCATTTTTAAATTTTACTTTTATTACTAACAACAGTTTCACTAGCATAATTATCAAATATCTACGCTCGATTCTCACTTGATTTAATTCACAATAATGATTTTGAATGATATGAAAAAAATACAAGCTAAATCGAGCATAAAATAAATAAAATAAATACAAGTCGAATGCTATTGTGATCGCCATTGGTAGTAAAACTGAAGGTTGGGGCGTCACTTGCCAAATTAATAATATGAATTATTACCGGTCAATAAGTAATAGTTTGTATTATTAAAATCCAATTTATCTTTTAATTGTATGTTAGAAACATGAGTTGAATTGGGATTGATTTCTGAAACTCATGTATGATTATTAGATATCATGTAACACGTAATATATCAAAAATCTTGGAATCTTGAATTGGCTTTTAGTTTTATCCATAATTGATGATGACAATGTGCATTTGTTGTAGAGTTTGGTTGTGAATAACCTTTACATAGGGCAAGGTTCAGACTCATCAGGGGTCATCAGAAAGTTGCTAACCATCAATGGTTCGTTGCGGCTAGGTGTTCACAACCCGGCTCCATTCTTTGGCATCCATGT
The DNA here is from genome assembly GCA_024085815.1 of Flaveria linearis. Lineage (NCBI taxonomy): Eukaryota > Viridiplantae > Streptophyta > Magnoliopsida > Asterales > Asteraceae > Flaveria > Flaveria linearis. Next base: position 61,837,370 of record CM044007.1, on the reverse strand, counting down.
TAGCTCCACACCAGTGAACTTAGTCTATTCAGATATCGTGATTGCAGCCGGTGAGGTTAGAACTAGCATTATTTAACCTTTTTAACAAAAACAATTTATAAGGTTGTATGGAATGAAAATAAACTCTTAGATATGTTTTACTAAGCTAAATTGTTTGATATGAAATATTTTAAATGTTTGAGACAGAACACAACCAAATTTAAACATTTGAAGTAAAATTGTTCATTTGCACTAATTTTATTATATTGATATCAGTTGAAGAAGTACTATCAACAAAGAAAGAGTCGAAGGACAACTATTGTGAGCTTAGAAGCAATAAAAGTACCCTTTTACTGATTTTATGGTTTCAAACCTTCATTTTGATTTTGATTTAGGGTTACGTTAAAACTCGCATAGCCGCGGCAACGCGCGGGGTCCAAACCTAGTTAACGTTAATCCTTCTCGCGGGCTTCGGGCCTGGTTAGATTAATATTAGCTCATGTATTGAACCAAAACCCGAACCAATAACGTTTAACGTTAAAATGTTTTAATCAAATCATATATAACTTCCATAAATTTTTAGAACCTGATATAATAGTTCGTAAAATTATACTAATTAATCAAATTAAGTGGGTTTGTTAATCGTTGCCCAAGGTGTAACTCAATCGGGTCATAGCTCGGTCGCAACGTGAATTAAATCAAACCCGTACATATTAAATTCAACAAACTCCCACTTTCACGGAATTCAATAGTTAGCGGCACTCTAACTGCACATGACTGCCCTCAACAATATATGACACTTTAAAGTAATCAATCAAAACATCTAGTTTTAGTAACATCTTACTATAACAAGATAATATACTTATAGTAATAATAGTCATTTATCATTTTTGTAAAAGATATCAATTGAGTAAATGAGATTATTTCTCATATGTAGCTCAATTATTATTGTTCTTGATCTAGATTCAAAGTTCTCCAATTAAACACACAGCTAGTTTGGATAAGGCCTCATACTTCACTAGGTTGACTCAACAAGAAGGTCACGATGTCTAGTTATATATATAATGTAAGAGTTCATAATCCATTATTAACTATATACAACTCCCATTGATTGACATTTACACAACAACGGTTCACAATAATAAAAGAATAATTCTTGGTAAACGGAAGTTCTAGTATACATCTTAGGTCAGAGGATAATAAATTAGTATACCAATATCAAAACGTCTTATAACAAAGATGGTCTGAGGCGAGTTACATCCAACGTCATTCATAACGTAGCATGTGAAATTTGAAGTCAACTCCTTGAGTTTAAATCCAAAATAGTTTAATTCCGAATGGTTCCTACAAGTATGATCAACTATGAATAATTTAGAATACAATATTCATGTATTAAATGTATTAATATCAAACACGGTTATAAATTTCATAACTGCATTTAAATCAGTAAATCAATTGTCACACCCCAACCTTGACAGCGGAATCGTCGAGGCGTGAGAGTTATGATTGTTCACAGCCACATAACGCTATTGCCTGAAACATGTTAAAAATAAAAGATCAACATAAAAATGTTGGTGAGCATTCTATAGTTTCGTATACATAAGTATATAAAATATGGCAATTCATGTTGTAAGTTAGAGAACAAAGTAACTAGGGATGTAAGACAGAATGCACAATCAAACCTTGACAAAGGTTTACAAGTTTCAAACGTGTACTTGGATCAACCAAGTTATAAGTATATACGATTAGCTAAGTGTACTTGGATCAACCAAGCAGGCTTGTCAGGCCCATAGATCTATGACGTCGCCAGGCTAGCAATAGTTAATGATTGTACATGTATTCGACATTACATGGTAGCTACAAGATTCAACTAATCACAACACATAAGTAAATTGCCATAAGTTTACAAGAATCAAACGTGTTTACGAGTGTAATGTTTATAATGTAACATGATTCACCCAAAAGTGTGAAAATAATAAAATGGGTATAGAAATACTCACATGGTAATTAAGTATATGAATGACGATTAATAATGATAATAGACGACGGTCCAATGTAAACCTTCACGAGATACCTAAGAATATATATATATCGACGAGATTTAAGTTTAATTATATTAAGCTTTAACGTTTTAACGGAAACTAGGGTTTTAGGTGGAATTTGTGGTTTTTATAAATATGATTAATTATCAAAATCATATATGTTTTTATACAATAAAAGGAAGCTTAATTAATCCATTTTATAACAATTTATAAGAAATTCTTATAAAATGATTAAATTTATAAAATGTGAATAAAATTTTATAATTGACATAATTAATCTATAATTAACGATAACGTAATGGCTAATAATATTTTAGTGATTTCAATTATTTAAAGTTTATTTTTATAAAAATAAAATAATTATAATATTTGTAAATTGATATTTTATATAAAAATTTAAAGTGTTTCAAAGAATAATTTTACAGAAAATGATTGGATAACATTTAAAATAAACAGAGTTTATAAAATTAATTTTTAGAATTTTTAGAATTTTTTTATAATTTTTTAAAAGCTGCTGAAAAAGCCCTAAAAAATAGTGAGGGTGCCCGGGTTCGAACCCGGGACCTCAAGGACTTGTATGCATGTAACTAACCGGTGAACCAAGGCCTCAGCCGCAATAATCATCGGTTCCATTTAATTTTAAACATGGTTTCCCAGTTTCCCCAAATTCACACAAACCCTAAGTTCGATTTGGGTCTAATTGAACATGAATTTGATTCTGTTAACGATTATAATCTTGGGGCTTTTGATCCCCATGTAAAAAACGAGCAGATTGATGCTTTTAATTACCTGATTGGGTACTTAATTCGATAAGAACAGATGAAGAACAGGTCGCGGGTTAGCTTGAATCCAAAGGATGATCAAACTTCGATGAAAATCAAATTAATTGAACAGATAGCTTCCAATGATGTTGATAATCGAAAGCCCTCTGTTAATTTGGGTTAATAGTGTTTGGAACAGGTATCTCGACTAAGTTGCAGGCCACGATGAAGAGAGAATCGAATCGGTTTGTTTGTGTGTTTTCAGATGGAATTGAGTGTGTTGCTAGATTGGGAATAGTTATATAACCGTTGTGTCGGATTAATTTGGTCATTTTTAATGCTTGAGTGGGTTAACCGACCGTTGAACGGTCGGGAATAAAGTGGATTCGAGGTGGTGAGCTTTGGATCCAAATTATTCAATGCTTAAACGTGTTTTGGGGTGCATAGGGTTCGAATCTTGGTCGCGAGCCCATCGGGGCATTTGATTTGGGTTGAAACCGCGTGATTTTGTGTATTGAGGCTCGCCGGAGACGTGGCCGGAGACGGTGGCCGGCGAATCGGGGTGGGAACCGGTTTCAAAAAGAAATTTCACCTTTGGTCCCTGTAGTTTTAAGTTTATGATTTATGTTTAAACCTTTCTTTTAAAGTTTCAAAAATGGCAAATATACCCCCTGGACTTATTTATTATTATTATTATTTGTTATTATTATGATTATTATTATTATTATTATTATTATTATTATTATTGTTATTATTATTATTATTATTATTATTATTATTATTATTATTATTATTGTTAAAGAGATTAAACGCCGTAAATTACGAGATGTTACAGTCTCCCCTACTTTAGGAAATTTCGTCCCGAAATTTGTTCACGAGGAGGCTGAGACGAAAAGATGCGGTTGCTTGGATTTCATTTGGTACTCACGTTCTCAGGTGAATCAGACGGTGAGCATGAAGCCACAGATAGATCATAGTGATTCTCTTTTTCTTTCTTGATGTAGTTTGTGTTTTCATTTTCCAAGGTACACTTTGAAGAACTTTCAGGTTTTGATGAGGTATCGAAAGAAGAAAATTCATCATCGATTAAGCTGACCGCTTTAGTGTTTACTTTATGTGCAATGGCAGAGCCATTAGAGATAAAAAGAGAGTCTAAAGTATGTGGCTTCTATTTAACATTATAAGCTCTCACGTTGATTAAGAATGAACGTTAATACAAGATGTTACCGTCTCCCCTACTTTAAAGAATATCGTTCCGAAATTAAGAATAAACCAAGCGAACAAATACGGGTAGGTGTACGAACGGACAGTGATAGACGTTTGATTACAGATGAGATGTTTCACTTTAGGGAATCCTTCAAGTCTCTGACATAATATATGCCAACTTGACTCTTCCAGTGAAATACGAGACGTTTTGAGAGGAAACAGTGGACATGATGACGAGTTACCATGATATGTTAGACTTATAAATCACAACTTCCAGAATATAATTTCGTGGTAAGGTGTATAAAAGACCAACAATGGTAAGCAAGGTTAACCGTCGGAATTTAAGAATCCCAAACGTCATCATATGAAACGACCTTAACGCATATATTGTGAATATGTATTTCTCCTTTGACCAACCATCGGTCTAAGAATAATACACTATGCGAAGATCTTGAAATAAGTTCACAACGATGGTTAAGAATATTATTAAAAACAGAGAATGAATCAATCGTTCAAAATAACGATCGATGTTTTAATGTCATACCATGGTATATGAATATTTGAAACAGATACATGTCAATTTCTCGACCCGTTATCCCACATGTGTCAATATGAAATTAGCCAATCGGTCTATAATGCACCAATTATCATCATGACCTCTAAGATAAGAGGCATTCAGTGATGAGAAAAGTTAAATAGAAGATTCTCGGGAACACGGAGATTAGATTTTGTCATATGTAAAGATAAGACACTTGGACACATGCCAAGTTATGTCTTTTCTTTGATGCCAAACCCATGACTACAAATTACGAAATTTTATGAACCATTATATCCACATTGCAATGAGGATAATAATGAGTCTTGTTGTTCGAATTCAAGATAGAGTTTTAAATATTTCCAAGGTTAAAGATTTAAAAGCGATTCAAGAAGTGACACAAACAATAAGAAAGGTATTTGTAACCATGTTTTGCAAGGTAACAAATCTCCAAATGCAGATTTGCATACGTAATTTATCAAACAATAAGAGCGGTATTCGATAATATCTTTATTTAACAAAGGATTGTTTAGGAAGATTATACTTATGGGTTTGATGATATCTTAAGATGAAAGTTGATAAGTAAGGAATAAATGGTTCCATATAGCTAGATCAAATCAAATCATAAGGATAAAGGGAAAGAATTGATTTAAGAATTTGAATGTTCCAAACTTGGAATCAAAATCAATCCAGAGCGATCGGGTCTCCTTTCAAGTTCAGAGATCATGCTTTGGCTTGATAGGTCGAAACACTAACATTGTTTCACCCTTCAAGTTACTATATGTTTTTCGTCACTTGCTTACAACCTTGATAAGTTGATGATCAAGAAATGAGAATAGTCATCAAGGTGTGGTTTTCACTCCTAACTTGATGGTGTATTCCCAAGGTTATGACCACTAACTTACCAATCAAAAAGTTTGATCCCAACTCATTGTTGAGGATCCACAGAAATAAAATAAGGTAACTCACCATTAAGGTAAGGGAATCACTCCTATCTTAACGATGAAGTTTTACAAAAACAAAATATAACAGGATGAACTTCTTCATCAAAATCCAGAACTCACTCCTACTTTGATGAGGTCGTTCCATTTGAGAAAATGCTATCCATGAAAATGAAATTATCATCAAGGTATGGAATTCACGCCTTGGGCTTCATTATCACAAGAAAACAATCGAGGTTTGACATTTGTCACCAAAGTACGGGTTTCAATCCTATTTTGGTGAGATCATGTCGTTTATGAAATGCAAGTTCTAATGAAAATAATTGAAGTCAATCCTCATGATAAGGAAATCACCTTGATCCAGAGGATGAAATTTCATAAGAACACACAATTGGAAACCATTTATCGAAACAAATGAAGAACCATCACCAAAGTAAGGGAATCACCCCTGTTTTGATGAGTTAGAATCATTTAGGAGATACGAGTGTTCTTAGTCATAGGTTGACTTACAAACTCTTACATCACCCACGGTGCAAACGGTACGAAATTTGACAAAACAGCGAAAAGAAAAGAATATCAATTTAGAAATTCAAGAAATTTCAAGTTACAACAATGTAACAAAAGAGGAAAATCATGATTACAAACTTAAGATCAAAGTTTGAGATAACAGAATTTGTTGTGGTGTTCAAATCTTGGATGGTTTAAATAAAAAAAACGAAATCAAGGACATGAATTATTCAACACCACAATGAGATGTGAACATCCGATTCACAATCGAAAGGAAATACATGGACTTCTCAAATTATGAGATCAACCATAACCTGTTTGAAGACACGTGTACTTATAAGTGGTCATTCATCGTAATGATTTCAATTCAAGTAACCGGATTCAATGGTCGAATCAGATCACTAGTTACACTTTGTCTAGACAAAGTATCCCAAGATATAGAAATTCCAGCTTACAACATTGCATGTCTTTAGTTATGGGACACATTTTTAAGGAGATTTGAAAACCATACATAAGGATTTAAAGTTTTAAAGACCGTTCAGTTTAGATTCCCAATATCTTTGGGTATAACAAGAGTCATGTACACGTTGATTAAGGTATAGAAATAGCCACATGAAACGCCTAACGTGTAACGATGTTTAAACGTAGGAGTTGAAAGGTAAGACGAGTTCAATATTAACAAAAACATTATATAGGTTAAGAATGAGAAGATATTTAAACTTTGGTGATAAACCAGTTCAAGGATTCAAGGATTTTTAAAATACAAAAAGGATGGTTCCATTTGGTAACGCATTACCATTTGGAATCGTTGACACGTCAAGGTAATTTAACCCATTTGCCTTAGAGACTTGTGTGTCGACCATAGTTTATCACTCATCCCAGAAATCCCCAGGTAAGCATAACTGGTCTCGCAATGAGATTTATACGATATGCTTGCCTTAGCCCAAAGGTCTTTTTGCCAGGAAATCTAGAATACAGGTGTCTATGTGTCACACAAATTTTCTTTAGTTTATAGAATCAAAACCTTGATGAGATTTTCATAGATTAACCATTATTTGTCGGGGAGAGTCAAAAGTCAAAGTTAAGTTTAAGGAGACAAATAACTAAGTTTTAAGCATTCATAAGACAATCCTATGCTAAGGCATCAAGTTGCACATAAGAAGGCATAGCATTATGTAACATGCGAACTATGTATATATTTACAAGGATATAAACATTATTCTATAAGGTTCATGCATAACCTATAGTCTAGGTCACCATTTCTAATAACCTAAATCCCTATAGTTATGGGCTCTGATACCAATCTGTCACACCCCAACCTTGATGGCGGAATTGTCGAGGCGTGAGAGTTACGATTGTTCACAGCCACATAACGCTATTGCCTGAAACATGTTAAAAATAAAAGGTCAACATAAAAATGTTGGTGAGCATTCTATAATTTCGTATACATAAGTATATAAAAGATGGCAATTCATGTTGTAAGTTAGAGAACAAAGTAACTAGGGATGTAAGACAGAATGCACAATCAAACCTTGACAAAGTTTTACAAGTTTCAAACGTGTACTTGGATCAACCAAGTTATAAGTATATACGATTAGCTAAGTGTACTTGGATCAACCAAGCAGGCTTGTCAGGACCATAGATCTATGACGTCGTCAGGCTAGCAATAGTTAATGATTGTACATGTATTCGACATTACATGGTAGCTACAAGATTCAACTAATCACAACACACAAGTAAATTGTCATAAGTTTACAAGAATCAAACGTGTTTACGAGTGTAATGTTTATAATGTAACATGTTTCACCCAAAAGTGTGAAAATAATAAAATGGGTATAGAAATACTCACATGGTAATTAAGTATATGAATGACGATTAATAATGATAATAGACGACGTTCCAATGTAAACCTTCACGAGATACCTAAGAATATATATATATCGACGAGATTTAAGTTTAATTATATTAAGCTTTAACGTTTTAACGGAAACTAGGGTTTTAGGTGGAATTTGTGGTTTTTATAAATATGATTAATTATCAAAATCATATATGTTTTTATACAATAAAAGGAAGCTTAATTAATCCATTTTATAACAATTTATAAGAAATTCTTATAAAATGATTAAATTTATAAAATGTGAATAAAATTTTATAATTGACATAATTAATCTATAATTAACGATAACGTAATGGCTAATAATATTTTAGTGATTTCAATTATTTAAAGTTTATTTTTATAAAAATAAACTAATTATAATATTTGTAAATTGATATTTTATATAAAAATTTAAAGTGTTTCAAAGAATAATTTTACAGAAAATGATTGGATAACCTTTAAAATAAACAGAGTTTATAAAATTGATTTTTATAATTTTTAGAATTTTTTTATAATTTTTTAGAAGCTGAAAAAGCCCTAAAAAATAGTGATGGTGCCCGGGTTCGAACCCGGGACCTCAAGGACTTGTATGCATGTAACTAACCGGTGAACCAAGGCCTCAGCCGCAATAATCAGCGGTTCCATTTATTTTTAAACATGGTTTCCCAGTTTCCCCAAATTCACACAACCCTAAGTTCGATTTAGGTCTAATTGAACATGAATTTGATTCTGTTAACGATTATAATCTTGGGGCTTTTGATCCCCATGTAAAAACAAGCAGATTGATGCTTTTAATTACCTGATTGGGTACTTAATTCGATAAGAACAGATGAAGAACAGGTCGCGGGTTAGCTTGAATCCAAAGGATGATCAAACTTCGATGAAAATCAAATTAATTGAACAGATAGCTTCCAATGATGTTGATAATCGAAAGCCCTCTGTTAATTTGGGTTAATAGTGTTTGGAACAGGGATCTCGACTAAGTTGCAGGTCGCGATGAAGAGAGAATCGAATCGGTTTGTTTGTGTGTTTTCAGATGGAATTGAGTGTGTTGCTAGATTGGGAATAGTTATATAACCGTTGTGTTGGATTAATTTGGTCATTTTTAATGTTTGAGTGGGTTAACCGACCGTTGAACGGTCGGGAATAAAGTGGATTCGAGGTGGTGAGCTTTGGATCCAAATTATTCAATGATTAAACGCGTTTTGGGGTGCATAGGGTTCGAATCTTGGTCGCGAGCCTGTCGGGGCATTTGATTTGGGTTGAAACCGCGTGATTTTGTGTATTGAGGCTCGCCGGAGACGTGGCCGGAGACGGTGGCCGGCGAATCGGGGTGGGAACCGGTTTCAAAAAGAAATTTCACCTTTGGTCCCTGTAGTTTTAAGTTTATCATTTTATGTTTAAACCTTTCTTTTAAAGTTTCAAAAATGGCAAATATACCCCCTGGACTTATTTATTATTATTATTATTATTTGTTATTATTATTATTATTATTATTATTATTATTATTATTATTGTTGTTGTTGTTATTATTATTATTATTATTATTATTATTATTAAAGAGATTAAACGCCGTAAATTACGAGATGTTACATCAATATTCATGGATTAACGTATTAATATAATTGTTAATTGTATGTACATTCAAATACTAAATCAATATATATCGCTAGCTAATCTCAGCCCGCCTGCATCCCTATGTAGATCATGCTTGTCTTGAGTCATATGATTAATAAATAGGTCTGTTAGGTTTTGATCTACATGTATTAAGCTGCAACATGAACATCCTGACACCACCAAACGCATCTCTGACAAGTGCGGAGTACGAGTTGCACTTCAAGCTCTATTGAACCTAAAAATTAGATTAATGGAGGATTCGGTTAAGATGCCAACCAAAAGTATGGTAAAGAGACCAGGGGATCGTGCCTAACTACTTGAGAGTTGGCGGAAAGGCCATGATTTTGGCACCCATGATCATTGTTGATAGGTTGAAGATGGAGGAAGCTGTTAAATGTTCACTAAAAAAATCCTTCTGTAACGAATAATTTATTAAAAATATATAAACTTAACACAAAATAAGAAAAAGAATTAATAATAACCTTGTCCTGGGCATCTATCATTATACTCATAATGGTTGGGCATACTATTGCTATCCATAATAGAAATTAACATTTACATATTTATATAATAGATCGTATGGTAGGACACATATTGGAAGAATTTGCGCCTACTTTAAATTTCCGAGGACATGCAAAAAGCGATAATAGATCTTGTCGTTAGAGTAGCCAGTGAATCCGGATTCCAATGGGATGGTGGGTTGACGGTGTTGTGGTGGTGGTGAGGGAAGAGAGGGGGGTTGTGGTGAGGTTTCGCCAGCGTTTTTGGTCTCCGATGGGCATTTTTGTTAAGTTTTTGTGTTGAAGAAAGTATGATGAGGTGGATATGATGTAGAAAGGAAGATTGATTTGATTGATAAGGTTTTTAAGAGAACTGTCAAGTGTTATAGGCCAAGGGGTACATATATAATAGAGTAAATTACTATTTTGATCCCTGTGATTTGACAAAAATTACGGTTTTAGTCCAATAATTTGTTTTTTACGTTGACAGTCCAATAGTTTCAGGGTTTCCCCTGTGATTAAAAATCTAAAATAATTTACAAAAAACAAATAAAATCCCACTCAATCCACAATTTATTCTCTCTCATAATAAATCAAACCCAACCCACCCAAAAGCCACCGGCGTCCACCAAGCACTACCACATCTCACTGTTTTCGGAAAGCAGACCAAACCACCATAACTTCACCGGTGAAAATTAGATCCACTCCACTCCCTACAAGAGCCATAGCTGACAATCACCATTATTTCAAAACCCATTTATAATCGTTCAAGACCCGCCAACCCAAATCTATCCACCACCATGATCTTTTTTAATCCAAGTGTAAGACCCCCAAACCCTAAAATTAAAGCAAAAATTCAAGACCTTAACTCATTTGATACTTTTTTTTATGAGAGAGATAGATGGATTATAACTAATGGTTGTGGTAGTAGTGTTGCAGCAGATCCGGTGGTGGCATTTAAGGTGCCACCATGGATAAAAAGATGATCAACATCTAGGGTTTTGTTGTGGTTCTTGTAGCTTCTAAGACCCACGTCAATGATGATGAAAAATGATGGTGGGGGGATCTGGTGGTGGTGTTGTTGAAAATTACGGTGGTGGAGGGGTATCTAGTGGTTACCTTCTAAAAATGAAAGAGAGAGAAAGAGAGAGGGATTTGGGGCAGGGGTGGCCGAAGGTGGTTGGGGGTGGCGGTGGCACCGAAGGTGTTTCTAGATGTGTTTGAGAGAGAGAGAAAGAGAGAAGAGAGAGAGACAGGGATGGGGGTTGGGTATAGGGGAGGGGATTTAAAAAAAATCCAGGGCATAATAGTCTTTTTATATGATTTAACTGAACAAACATTAATAGTGTTAATAGTTGAGGTGAAATTAAAACAAATCCTAAAACTATTGGGCTGTCAATGTAATAAATAAACTGTTGAACTGAAATCGTTATTTTCGTTAAACCACATGGGCTAAAATAGTTATTTACTCTATATAATATGTAAACTAAAGTTTGGGATTTCAAACTAGTTTTTTTTTCGGGGGTGAGTCTGATTATGTTTCTCACATGCAACATTGTGTTACAAGCGAACCCTTGTGGCGAAAGTATAAAATAATAAAATTTATTGGTTAGACTTGAAAAATACATGACGGGAGGCCGGTCATTTTTCCTATACACAATACCAAATTATTTTGGTTGTTATCATTTCAGCTCGCCAGAAACCATAAAAGCAAAATTCGATGGCAAACTCTAAAATACTAAACTTTCGTAGCCAAAGATTGAAAAATTAAACTTCACTATAAATAGTTGATGGCCGAACTTTAAGATCTTAAATCTTAGTAGTCAAAATCCAAAAAACAAACTGCTAGCCAAACCTATAATACTAAAATTTAGTGGGCAAACTTCGCTCTCATAGGAAAAAAAAGGGGCAGTCACGTAGATGGGTACGTAAATGGGGTGTGATACTGGAAAATGATGGTAGTGCGTCTCTGTTGATGAAAGGGTTTGTAATCATTAAGAGTTTGTATCCCGAGGTAATAAGCGATACATCAGTTTTTTTTTCATTTTACTCTGTATTCCTTAGATTTTGATTGTTTTACAAGGTGTTATCCTTTTTATTCCTCATCTTCTCCCAAATTTAATATTCTTCACTTTCTCACTCACATCTTCAACCGATGAGTACCGGTGAATATTCCCGGTATAGGGTTTTTTTTGTTCACCGAATCCATGGGGTGTGCGTTTGTTTCCCATATTCACTCTGTGATGTCGTGCGGTTGATAAGGTGTGTTAATGCAATAGATGGAAAATTAAAGGAAAAAATAGAAAATAAAAAAACCAACTTTTGTGCATAATCAGCGTGAGCCCACTAATAAAAACCCCTTATTACGTCCTTATTATGGATAATGCCCTGTACGTATGGCATAAAAGATGAATGATTATAACTAGATTAAAGTTTTAATTAATTTAGACTATTGTTGGATCGTTGATTTGATAATCACAAAAGAATCTCTTTGATTTGATTAACATATGTGAAATCTCTTTTAATTAATTTAAACAAAACCACACAATTACATTAAGAATCAATGAAACACTAAGAACACAAGCAATGGTTTCAAGCTCTTTCTATAATTTACTCAAATATTGCAAGTTATAATTAAAATAGATATACACAGGCACACTAGTAACATATACATTAAAAGGTTTTATATGCCTTTCAAAAAAAAAGGTTTTATATTAATAACTACAACAGCTGCGCGTAAGCAACCAACTAGATAAACACTTGAAAAACTATCCTAATCATTTATTCGATTGAGAGGGTTTATGATCAATGGTTTCCTAGAGCCATTGATCTTACAATTGTGACACATAACAACTAAGTCCTCTATTTTGATACATAAAAGTAAAGAACAACACACGAAAATCTACTGATTTAGTTGAGTAGAAAATTTCTAATATGTTGCAATTTTAAGATCGCTCCACAACTTGCTCATATTGATATAGTGACGATTCCTTGAAAGTTTATTGCTTTCAAAAGTTGAACTATTCATCAAAAAGTAAGTAGTCTATCAGAAGTTGCATTGTTTACCAGTGGTTGCATTATTTGTCGAAAGTGACTTGTAAATTCGAAAGTCCCCGTCAGTCCGAAGTTTTGGTTTCGCAAAAGTAATCCAACAATTAGACAAATCAAGAATAATATTTTTTTTCATTAGCACGGTCTCAAACATTCTAACAATCCCTATAAGCTGATGCTATCAAAGCTTATGTAAAATGTTCGACCATTCTTTTGACTATCATCATTGTTAGTTGACCCAAACTATCATTTGTAGAATTGTAAGGGGGAAGACTTGCAAGATCTTGCAAACTGAGTTTTGGTAACCTTAACATGTTTATTTCATTTGTGTTGAGGCCATGGGCGGAGGATAGAGGAGACCGGGGGGGGGGGGGGGGTGCCCCCCTCTTTTTTTCGTCGGTAGTGTAATTTTTTGGCCCGGTAGTGTAATTTTTTGGTCCGGTATTGTAAATTATTATATAAATATTGAGTTCGCCCCCCTTAAAGAAATAATTTCGCGCCCGCCCCCTAGGGGATGTTCAAGCTCCGCCGCTGGTTGAGGCCCAACAACAATTCTAATAACGGTGTACATTCTTTGTTATCTTAGCTTTATGAAGTAATTGGTTCATTTTCTGCATCAATCACTTCATCTACATCTTCTAGATCTTCAATTCTTTCTTCTCCAAATATCTCCATCAAGGTTGAGAGCATCGTCTTGTATACTTCTGGTAGAGCTTCAAAAAATTGTGCAATTTCAAACATTCTTTTCAAGTCTTTAGAGCTTAGGCCAAAAACCTCAAGCTCAGAAGAAAACAAAGTTCTACTTCCGCCCACTCTATCAATGAAGAAGTGACCTGATATATCATCGAATCCCCAATCATTATTTGAGTTTTGTCAACTACCAAGGATCTATCAGTGTTTGTTTAAGGTTCATCATCTTAAGTTTAGGGTTTGGATTCTTTATCAAATGATTCTATGATTCTTCTATGTTAATTGAGCTAACATCTTTTTGTATATCCCTAGCATCACCTTTTCAACTGTAAAAACATCTATCCTGTTGCTAATATTCTGTATTAGAATAAAGAGCAATAGTATACGAAAATGTAATTAACTTCTTGATTACATTTTTAATAAACTTTTGAACATAACTCAAGAATATTTAATTTCATTACTTCGAGTGGCACCATCCGGTCATCTTCTTATGTGGGATCATCTTCGTTGGCAACCATTTTCTCAAATACAAACCATGAAGCGTACAAGACCTTCTCTAGCAAAACCATGTTCGCTAAAGAAAGCGTTTAAATTCTTTAAAAAACAATTACCTATTGTTTGGTTAGCAGTACAGTCTAAATTCTTCAGTGGTCCGGTTTCAGTTTTCGGTGTCTAAAAACTGTTGCTAAAGGGTAGGCTCACAGCTTGAACCAAAAACCATCAAAACCAACTGTGAACACACCCCTGAACCGCACATTGCTTCTAATACAAACTAAAACACATGATATTTGATCTAACTCGAAGAGTCGTAGGATAATCAAAAGCCTAACTGCCAATAACCTTACAACACTAGTCGTCAGCTTTCCATAATCATCACCTCTTCCTCTTCTTTTGCTGGATTTAATATCACTGTCTGATGATGCTACAAGCTTGGCTCCGATGGCAGAACTCCATAAAGCTCTTTCTACATCTGATGGCGTGAACACATCCCCCTCTGCACTTAATTCCTACACAAGAGGGTAAAGCACGAACCACAGTAAACAATTGCACTGGTAAATGCTGTTATATATAGGGGATTACTAGATAATGATCTTGAAAAAATTGGATGCATAGGCAGACCTAAGTAGCAAAAATTGGTGTCATGTGAGACCAGTAAATAAGAATTGTTTTATATAGTATTGATACTCGTTTTTCATGTGTTATTTATGAATCTGATAATTGAGTGACACTACTAAATATTTTCAAAGAGTGACACCAGTTAAAGATAATGGGTCTGCCACTGCTTGGATGAGTATATTTAGTTACACCGTTGGGTCCTCTGGTGTTTTCATTAAAGAGAGTAACGATATTTGAAGTTTGAACGGTTGAAAGGGTGTTTTGATTTGCATTTTGCCATGATTAGTTTTTAACGTTCAAATAAACAGATTGATTTAACCTACTTTGGAATCAGATTATTACAAATTTAGACAAAAAAAGCACATCATATCTCCTCCACCTGGTTTGCTAATTATCAGATCCCAATTATTCAATATCACTTGATCACTTTCAAAACGCACATCCAAAGACTCCCTTAATCACTTGAGTCTACTAGTCTATAATTAACTTCAATCACTTCAATGTAAAAGAAAACATTCCTTAATGTGTAATCATACAAGTTTCTTGAAAGAATGTTGCTTGAAGAGCAAGATCTAATTACTTGTAACGAAAGTAACATCCTTACTCAATTAACAAGAATGATGATCAAAGATCAAAATATAACCACATCACTCATCCACGACAGAAACAAGATAAAGATTCAAAATAGATTCCAAATCACAAATCACATTTCTTGCAACAACAAACCGAAAACTAACCTTTGCTTTCGCCTGAAGCTTTTCAACAAACACAAGGTACTGCTTCAAACTATAATCTTTTGAGCTACCAAGAGCTGCCACCATCGCCTTTATCATCCAATCCCAATCAAATCAACATCACACAACAAACTTCAAATCAACCAATGCTTTAAAACATTCAAACCACAAATTCTCCAAACATACCTCATCAGACATGAAAGGAGCAACATCCGGCGCATAAGCAGCCAACACAGCAGAAGCAGTCGCAGGACCAACGCCCTTCAACACCGTAAGCTCCGAAACAGCCTTCGAAACCACCGGTAACGATTCAAACGCCTTCTGCGAAGCAGATTTCACCGTCTCCTCATCCAACGACGACACAAAATCCAACAACCTCGGTCTGAAGTTGAGCAATTAACACATTCAAACACGAGATCGATGATTTTAACTTTAAGTGCGAACAGATAAAAATCATGTTCGGAAAGATGAGATTTACAGTTGAATAGAATATTAGAGACGAATGAACCTCCATTTTCCGCGAGTGAGCTTCCATTGCATGAGTTTTGAGAGCTCAGGAGTTGTGATGTGGGGATTAGGGTTTCGTTGGTGAAGAAGAGATGGTAGTTCGTTGCGGTAGAAGTGATCTAGAGATGTGAGATTGGGCTTGTTTAGGGATTCGATTGTGGTGTCGTACGACGATAAAGCTTGCTTCCATTGATTCACGTCTGAGCTTTTGAACTCCATTGCTTTCACGCTGATAGTGATGAGTTCTTCTGGAGTTTTGAATCGAAACCAAAAACTGAAAAAGAGCGGACAAAATCAACAAATTTTTGTTTTAGGACACTCGGAAAGTTTCAAGTAATAACAAGCTAAGTTTTGTCAATAAGTTTTATCACAATTGTTTTTTAGGTGAAGGTTTGAGTTCTAATCTTATTGTAATATGTTTCAAGTGGAGAATAAGTTTTATCACAATTGATTTTTAGGTAATGGGTTTTTCAGTCAACAAACATAAAATCTATAGTATTAAAACTAAAATCAAGCTACAAAGTTCCAAATACAAGAAAATCATATCAGGCCCTAAGACTAATTCACCAATATGACAAGTCAATGAATCGAACGAGACGATAACCTCTCATTAACTGAATATAAACTCTCAAGAAAACAAAACATGAAGGTTCAACATAGAGAGAACAAAATGAGAGATGAACATAAAGGAGATGAACACAACCAACTTCTTCCACACAATCAAATGAACTAGGGTTGACTGGAACTAAGTGATCTTTGATAATGATCAGATGTTGAGAAGATCTTTGGCTTAAAAAACCATAGACTGAGTTACACAGATAATGGATATTGTAGCATCACTTAAACCCAATTAACAGCAACCTCTTAAGCCCAATAAGTAGAGCAACGGCCTCCAAAGCCCAGTAACTCCATTAACCTCAATTATAGGTGTAAACAAAACACACAACAATATAACAATGATTAGAATTTATATGATACGATCTATGTCTAATATTGAATCCAAAAACCATATGATATATGTTTAATATCAAATTGGAAAAATATATGATTTTTGTTTGATATTGAATTGGAAAGTAACACTTATTTCAACATCCCCCATCAATTCAATAACCAAACACAAAAACATGTTTAACCATGTTCAAACCACAACTCGTTTTTTTTATAAAAACACGATTATCATATAAAACATTTATGTTTCCAAAAAAACATATGAACATAAGGTAAAACTTCATACGTGTTTTGAGAGGACATGTGGACCAAATTCAACAAGAAAATAATAAAACAATGACGATAAATCACATCAATACAATTCCATCAAACAAGTTTTATTCAGACAATGATACTTAGCGTTACTAGAGCCCAATTAGAGAGATTAAACGCATAGAGGTGATATAAACAAGAACAATGATGCACACAAAACATAGAAAGCATACAACTAAGAACCACCCATAACTTTCAAGATTTTAATACTTAAGGAATTTTGTTTAAATTTTCCTAACATGTCTCGAGTATAGAAGATATGAGCAACAAGGTTTAAGAAAAAAATTTTAATCAACATATGAAGACAGGAGTAGTAATAAAACTTGGTGTTAGCACACAGATCTTACATAACTTACAATTCTCACAAACAAGTAGCAAAAAATCTTCATCAGACTAAAGTAGAAAGAACCTAACCCGATCATATAAAGAAACATAAGAAAACCATTGGATAAAGAAACAAATCAGTAAACTATTTTGATAGTTCACATGATTCAATAACCAAATGAGAAGAACAAGTCTAAAAACAAGTCACATGACTTTTAGAACTTGCAAAGACAATACAGATTATGTCACAAGACATAAACCAACTTCCTATAAGGCTATAACAGCAGGAAGAAAGAAATCAGAAACGGATTAAACCAAAGAAAGAATCATATGATTCCATAAGACTATCAGAAACACATCTGATAAACAGAGAAAACCACACGGTTTTAAGAACTCAGAACCACGTCTGAAGACAAAACTTGTGAGGAACTTAAAGACTAATTTGACTTGATCAAAAACTTTTACAACTTTACAAGAAATATATCATAAGAGAACTTGTAAAGAACATAAAGACTAATTTGGTTCAAGCAAAAACTTTTACAACCTCACAACAAATATTGAATCACAAGATTCAAGAGAAGTCTAATAACAAAAAACATGAATTGTATCAGACTATAAAGACACAGCCAAACAAGATCTGATCGAACACAAAATCATATGATTTGCAATCAGAGAAAACATATCTCACACAAGATAAAACCATACACGGCTGTTAAAATACATTCAAGAAAAACTTGATTATACAACTGGTTGAAAGTACTTGAACCACACGGATCAACTACCAGACAACAGAATTAATACAACATGGGTTATGTAAATAATCATGAAATCAAGAACGCAAGTAATGAATTAAGATATGCATTTTTATTTATCATTGTTCGAGACAAAACGAACCACACAACCCAAAAACAAGAAGCTAGAAAAGTAATATACTTGAGAAATTCTAACAATCTTGATCCAAGATAAAGTTCAAGAATCATAGAAAATGTCACAGAGAATGAACTAAAAGTCACACAGAATGCATTATCATGTTCATAATTACATAGTAGACTAAAACCAAATCATATCTGTCTGAAGGATGCCAAATCCTACAACAAGTGCCAGGCTAGAGACACTAGAACCAAGTAAATGATCATGCAGAACTAATGTGTTAGATTATGAAACCAACATGTTCTTATCAAACATATTATTTTGACAAGAAAAATGTACATGGAAAGTGTATACATGCTCTTATATATAACAAACATATTAGATAAGTAAACACTTCAAAAACAACTGCAAGGTATATCCATGAGAATATATTAGTACTAACTCTTTGCTCAAACCATGTTAGATATATTTCTATGACCTAAAGCAGCAATTTTCACTATCAACAATCTAGTTAATTAAGACATATAGGCCCAAAAATATCAGAATTTTTCAACACCTAGGACTATAAGAGCCTTAGAACATATGTGAAATTTTAATGATCTAATTAAGGAAAAATATATAAATGACCTAATTAAAACAATACTAAAATTTCATTATTATGTTATAAAGTTATCCTTTATAAATAAAACTTTAAGTTATCTACACGATTGGTCCCTATGATTTGCTCATATTGCAATATTGGTCCCAACTTTTGAGAAATTACAGATTTGGTCCTTACTGTTTACGAAAGCATAACAACGATCGGTTCCTGCCACTAATGTTAACTTTCTCAGTTAAGTGGATGTGGAATAACCAAAATACTCGTTAGTATTTAAATAACTTAAAATAAACAAAAATATGTTATAGTAATGTGTGGGTCCCAGTACCATCATATCACCCATCTTCTTCCCGTCACCACCTTCACCACCACCACCACCACCACCGCCAAGGTAACCGACAACCAACACCACAACCGCCATCACCAGCACAACCACCTTCACCATCACCCTGCACCGCCACCACCACCACCACCTCCGACGACATCGACTACCTCCGTACAAGCTGTCAAGCATCCTGATACCCTGAAACATGTTTCACTACCCTCGTCAACTACTCCGACGGACATCCACCGCGACGGCGACCACCTCACCATGGTACTTCAAATTGTGATTGATTTTGTTGTTGATTGTTGCATTGGTGATTTGATTGAAGTTGTTGTTGATGATGATCATCATCATCAACAGTTGAAAGGTGGAAAGTTAGGTGTTGAGAGATTAGCAGAAACGTGAATATGTTGGACGCATTGTTGAAAAGCAAGTTTTACTGTAGATGGTGAGGATTATTCGTTGTTTTTGTGAATTTTGTATCTCAAGGTTTTTGTGTTGTTGATTTTGATTGTAATGTGTGAGATTAGCTAGTCGGAAATCAAGCTGACGATGAAGCGGATCAAGATGATTAGGAGAAAAAGGAACGCAATGCGACGTGTTAGTGATCGGAGACGCCGTGTATGAGATTCATAAGTCGAACCGGCAAATGAGGTGGCTCGGCTGGACCGGCGAGTCGCTGCGGTTCGAACTGAGTAACGTGTAGAAGTGGATGAGCGCGGCGTTAACCAAGGAGGACACGTGTGTTGTCGGGTTTGATGAGGTGGTGGATGACGGTGGCGTTAGGGCGGAGGTTTGTGGTCGTGTGGTGGTGGTTTTTGGAACGAAATGAAACGGGTCAAGATCTGTTCAAGCGACGGTGGTAGTGGCGGTGCAGGGTGATGGTGAAGGTGGTTGTGTTGGTGATGGCGGTTATGGTGTTGGTTGTCGGTTACCTTGGTGGTGGTGGTCATGGTCGGCCTTTGCTTTATTCAAGTGAAGCAATTTGCTTCAGGCCCTCACATTTAAGGGGGACTCAAATTCGATTTAAGGTTTTGTTTTAAATGTGACTTCTACAATTAGTGGTATCACGAGTAGCTGCTATGTGAATCCAAGCTAACAAATATTCATCGTGTCTAGATAAGTCGACAAAGATGTGAGAGTTGTAGCTCGAAGGGGTCGTTGTTTTTGCTTTTATATTCAACCAAAGTGTTTCATTTTGTTTCTGTAACCAATTTGTATATAGTTGTATTTGCTTAAACATCTTACTAATCTGAATTAATATACTTAGTAGGTGATGAAATTACGAGTTTACACCATGGCTTTGGTAAGATTTTAAACCACATTATTGTACGGGTGATCTTTTTATTTTACAATGTATAGTGTGTTGAATGAAGTAATTGATAAGAGGGTATATAAAGTAAGTTGATGTATTTGTTAAAATAATATGCATTAAACGTATGTTTTGACTAGCTTATAGGAGGTGCTTGGATATATGAATGAAAAGAGAATATTACATATTAGACGGGCTGAATAATTGGCCAAAATAGATAACTGTTACAATCAAAACATGTAAAATTTGTAGGGTATGTCAATGACAACAAATTCATAAAAGCCCCATTTTTTGAGTTCGCTTGAGGCCCCCGAAAAAGTCGTGTTACGTTTTGATCTTTTCGCATTCACTTAACTAAGAAAGTTAACAGAAATTAGTGTTAGGGACCAATCGTGTTACGTTTTAGTAAACAGTAAGGACCAAACCTGTAATTTCTCAAAAGTTGAGACAAATATTGCAATATGGGCAAAACATAGGGACCAATCATGTAATTAACTCTAAAATGTTTTACAACACATTATAAATAAATCAAATCTGTTATTACTTTCATAAAGTTGTTATTATGTAGTCACTTCATGCCTTCATCTAAGTATGTTTAATCCATACATGATAGCTGCATGATTACAAGCATACATGACGTATTAATTAAGTTTGTGTTTATATGTTTATGTTATAATTAAACCAATTAAAGGTTAAATTGTAGCTTTTTGATATTATATCTTGATTGACCAATAAGGAAAGATCTTTTTTTTTTTTTTTTTTTTTCTTTGAATAAGGAAAGATCTATCAACTCGTATCAAACACTCCAAAGTTAAGGACTTAAAGTCTTAAAGGTATTACTAGTAGGAGTGGTTTAGATAAGAAATGATTATATACATGATGGCAACAATAAAAGAGGGTGATTCAATCCCTTGCATACAAACCTAAAAACAATGACAAAATCCACTAACATTCTTGTGACATTAAAAAAAATCAATTATTGGCAACTTACTCATTGGTTTCTTCATTGTTAATATGAGAAGCGTTTATGAGGTTATCAATTATTGTGAGAGAATCAATTAAGAAACTTTTGACATTCAAAAATAAATTAATAAACTTTCAGTTCACTACTAACGTGGTGTTTGTTTTTTAGAAAAAGAGCTTCTAAAGCTCTTTTGTCTGCGTCAAAAAGAGGCGGGCAGATGTTTGAGGTCTGCAGAGTGTTTGTTTTTTTGAAGACGTTTCATTAAAAAACGTCTGCGTGACCTCTGCTTGGAGAAGAGGTGGACTAATGTCTTCTTACCTCTACAAACCTCTTCTAACCAAAAGAAAAAAAAAACAAAAGATGCAATCCGACTCCGACAAGATCTCGCCTCTCGATCTGGTCACCGCGATTCTCAACGGCAAAGTTTGGGACTCAACCAACGCATCGGAATTGGGGGAATCCACGATGCCTCCGACGTTGGCCATGATTATGGAGAATCGTGAGCTGTTGATGATCCTCACAACTTCAGTCGCTGTGCTGATCGGATGCGTTGTTGTCTTGGTGTGGCGGAGATCGTCTTCGAAGAAGTCGGTGCTGGAGCCACCGGTGGTTGTGGTGCCAAAGAGACTGCAGGAGGAGGAGGAGAAGGAGGTTGATGATGGTAAGAAGAAGGTTACGGTCTTCTTCGGCACGCAAACTGGAACCGCTGAAGGTTTCGCTAAGGTGAAAAATCTATTTGCTGATTCATTATATGATTAATTGTTTTAGGGTTGTTGACATTCAGTTATTGTTGTGTAAAGGCGCTTGTTGAGGAAGCTAAAGCTAGATATGAAAAGGCGGTCTTTAGAGTGATTGATTTGGTGAGTTTTGACTTTTTAGATATCAGGTTATATTTCTATGGTCCAAAATCAGATTCTTTGATGCTTTGCTTTGATTTTTAAAGCGTTTGAACTCTTATCTTCAGCCAATAGAATCGCGATTGAGATTGTGTTTATATTATTAACTGTAGGATGATTATGCTGCTGCTGATGATGAGTATGAGGAGAAATTGAAGAAAGAATCTTTGGCTTTTTTCTTTATGGCTACGTAAGTCTGCCATTTAATTGCTATCTATGTTGTTGTCAAAGTTAGAATAGGGAAAATAGAAATGGGATAATAGAAATGGTTGAATCTTGTTATTTTGATGATATTGTTATTTTAACTTTTTATTAATTTCAGTTTATTTCAGCAGTCTGCAGACGTTACAAAACAAACAGTCTTCTTAATACAGGCTGCAGAGGTTTGGTCCACCTCTTCTCCTACAGATGTCTGCAGATGTGGTCTGCAGACTGCAGACGTTTTACCTCTTCAGAAACAAACAACACCTAAATGTAAAAGATTATCACCCCTTTGGTCTTTTTGTATGTTTATAGACTTCTGATTGCAGGCCTCTTAAGATATATGCCAATCTATTTGGTTGGTGTGGCGGTTAGATGTTCAATAGTAAAGAAAATCCTCATTATCATCCTTTTTATTTTAAATTTAGGGCAATAGGGCTTGTAAGGGGTCAACGGGACGACCAGCCAACAACCCAATAATATATGTTGAGGTGTGAAGGCCTTTGGACTTTTGGATGGAGTTATGAGCCCGACCCATTAAAACTTCTTAAAACTCTAATAATTATTTTTATATATAGAGTATGTCATTGTATTATAATCTTGTCCCTTGAGCTTAATAAAAATACCTAGTTACAGAGAGTGGACGTAAGTCATATTGACTGAACCACTATAATTCTCATGTTCTTATTGCTTTCGTGCGCGCGCGTGTAATTATGTGTGTTTTCACTTCGTAACATACTTAAGAGTTTCGGTAATAAGAGAAACTGTTCTTTAAAAAAAAAGAAAAAGAATGAGAGTTCGAGGACTAGGTCCAACATTTAAGGAAAAAAAAACATATGTTCGTACATGAAACTAGAAAGTCTAATCCTATATCTAACCTAACTTGTGGGTGATGAAGTTGATACAAGTCAGCAAACATCAAGTGATGGTGTTCAATATTTTTCACGCGTCGCATCAAATCTCAAATCTCAAAATATAATACTAACCACACACCAATGATATGTTATACTTCAATGTCAAATCTCAAAATATAATACTAACCACACACCAATGACATGTATACGAGTCATATTAGTCATGTGAGCCATATAAAGGTTCATACAAGATCGTATGAGGGGTTGTTTGGTAACTTCTGAATGAATAAGTGCTGAATCAATAAGAGGTCTGAACTAGTAAGAGGTCTGAACCAATAAGTGCTGAACCAGTTTAAGTCTGTTTAGTTGAATAACTGAATGAACATATAAAATGACTATTTTACCTTTTAATTTAGTTCTTGCTGAACGACTGTGATAAAAATGAAACACCTTTAAATGTCTTTTGCTACACGCCTATCCACTATGAAATTACTGGACTTAAGAAAAGCTATATACAACTCAAAATGCACATGGTACCACCCTAATTACTTTTAATCTAATATACATATTTACATATTACAATTTATATATTTAAATGTTCATATGAACCACACTTCTTTCTTCTTCATCTTTCTTTTTCATCTTTCTTCTTCATCTTTCTTCTTCATCTTTCTTCAAATTCTCAAATGAAAACCCTACCACCATCTCCACCACCACCATCATGACACTTCAGTACCACTGAATCACCATCATCATCATGCCATTTTCATCACATCCCACCATCAGATAACCCCTACTACATCGACAGGCTCACCACCGCCACATACGACAACCGTCGCCACCGTCACCACTGCAGTCCAGCGCCGGCGAGGAGGTGGCAACGGAGGAAGAGAGGGTTGCGGAGGCTTGCTGCAGACGGCGCTCCGGCGAGAGTTCCCGGTCAGACTCATTCTCAAATCTGACTCGGTAAGTGGTGATTCAGACCTCTTTTTCAATCAGAGGTACCCAAACCAAACAATCAAGTCTGACTCGGTCAGACATACTTGTCTGACTGGAGTCATTCAGACCCAAACAAACAGCCCCTGAGTGTTACACCAACTGCACATGCAGGCCACAATATTGTATAGAAACTGATAAATTGGTGTTCTTACATATAAGGTCGTATTAGCCATTTGAGTCATATAAGGTATCATATAAGGTCATATGATAGCCACACCAATTGCTCATACAAGCACATATCACTATAGAGGTTACACATGCCGTATGAACCTTTTTTTGCTATTAATAGAACCCGTATAGAGGCGATTTACGCCTTTTTTTTTAAACGGCTAAATTGCCCACCCTCTAAATCTACTCTTAAGTCTACACTTTTGTAGATTAACTTAAGGGTGAGGTTATTCTACAAAATGTATTTTTGCTACAAAGTGTGAGAAGACACAATGAGACTAAAAAAATCACAAAAAAATTTATATCTCACAATCTAAATCGAATTTTAAAAACACATTTCGAAGCCTTTGTTCATCTCGTTGTCCTCTTTCAGAAAAAAAATAAAAAAAATATTTTTTTTCATTGTGTCATTATATGTGTAAACAAACTGAGAATAATTGTTATTACTGAATGAAATCTTACAATGTGGCTACACCTCAATATATAGAGGTGGAGACCCTAATCTAAGGCCCATCAAGGCCCATGGGCCAATTTATCGGGCTAATATAACTGGACTAACTAACTAATCTAACTAACTAATCTATTTACATTAACACTCCTCCTCAAGTTGATGCATAGATGTTAATCATGCCCAACTTGTTACATATAAAATCTATTTGAGTCTTCCGGAGTGGTTTCGTGAAGATATCAGCAAGTTGAAACTCAGTCTTAACATGGATTGGTTGAATGGATGCCTTTTCAACCTTCGTACCAACTACCCGATCCCTGATTAGATGACAATCGACTTCTATATGTTTAGTTCTCTCATGAAATACTTGGTTCTTGGCTATGTGAATAGCAGATTGATTATCACAATATAGCCTCATCAAGTTGTTTGAAATAACCCCAAGTTCTCTGAGAAGACGACGGACCCAAATCATCTCTGATGTAACATCTGCCATGGCTCTGTACTCGGATTCAGCACTAGATCGAGACACTGTGTGTTGTTTCTTGCTTTTCCAAGACACCAGATTTCCTCCAACAAACACACAATATCCAGTTGTAGACCGCCGTGAAATAGGGCAACCTGCCCAGTCGGCATCCGAAAAGCCTGATACTCTACCATCTCCTTCTTCTGTAAAGGCGCCTACACGACAGTGCCCTTGATCAGAATACAAAATCCCCAACCCTGGAGCGGTCTTAAGATACTGTAATACACGTAGAGTAGCATCCTAATGTCCTGTGTATGGGGCGGCCATGAACTGACTTAAAACACTAACCGCAAAGGAGATGTTCGGACGAGTGACAGTCAAATAGTTAAGTTTCCCAACTAGCCGCCTGTATTGCTCAGGATCCTTCATTGGGCTCCCATCTTCTGGAAGCAGCTTTCCGGTAGAGAGCATTGGGCTATCTACTGGTTTGCAGCCCAATAGACCGCATTCAGATAACATATCAAGAACATACTTTCGTTGTGATAGGAGAATTCCCTGTGGAGAACGGGATACTTCTATACCAAGAAAGTATCGGAGTCGGCCGAGATCCTTAATCTGAAACTGTGACTGAAGAAACTGTTTGAGCTTTGTGATCCCAACTTCATCATCCCCTGTGATTATTATATCATCCACATAGACAACCAGAATAATCCTTCGGCCCCGATGATGCCTAAAGAACACAGAATGATCATAGGCACTACGAGTCATCCCAAATTCTCCCATAACATCAGAAAATCGTCCGAACCATGCTCGAGGGGACTGCTTAAGACCATACAATGAGCGGCGTAATCTACATACTTTTGAAGCCTCCTCCTCAACGATGTACCCAGGTGGCTGCTCCATATACACCTCCTCCTCAAGGACGCCATGAAGAAATACGTTCTTGACATCAAGCTGACGGAGCGGCCAGTGATTAATGGCAGCAAGAGCAATAGAAATACGTACCGAAGGCATTTTGGCAACAGGAGAGAAAGTCTCATCATAATCAATACCGTAAGCCTGAGAATAACCTTTAGCAACTAAACGGGCCTTCAAGCGAGGCACAGGTCCATCTGTGTTTGGTTTCACTATGAACAGCCAACGACAACCAACCAGGCGCTTCCCGGCGGGAAGTGGTTGCAGATCCCACGTATGGTTGGCCCGAAGAGCACCAATCTCTTCTTCCATAGCTTTTCTCCATCCTGGGTGAGCTAGGGCGGTCATCACATTCTTGGGAATAGGGTAGGAGTCAAGGGTAGTAGTATAAGCATGACATTCGGGTGACAGGTGTGCATAGGAGACATAATCCTGGATAGGGTAACGGGTGTGATGTCTGGGTTCCTTTCGGAAGGCAATGGGTATATCAGGATACGGTGCACCAGGTGGGTCATAGACGGGTGTATTAGGGGTGACATGTGAAATATCTGTTAAGGGAGTATCGGATGTAGCAACAGGATCAGGAACAGAGGACGGACCAGAATCATGGTAAGGGTGTAAATCAGGGGTCGTTGTCTTATCCTTATGTCGTCTGGTATACGTGAATATCAGCGGAGGACCCTTTGCCGGCAGGTCAGATGAAACAGGATCCGATTGTGTAGCATCAGAGACCGGAGGAGCAGATAAAACGGGAGGTATAGAAATGGTGGGGACAGTCGGTGACGTAGATATGTCAGGGTCAGGATCGGAATCGGGAAAGAGATCATCAAGACAATCGGGGGACTCAATGAAGAATGGGCAAGACTCATGAAAAGTAACGTCGGCACTAGTAAAATATCGACGGAGAGAAGGGCTGTAGCACCGATACCTTTTCTGACCCGGGAGTAACCAAGAAAAACATAACGGATGGCCCGAGCATCAAGTTTAGTGGTAGTCGGTCGATGATCGTGAACATAGGCAACACAACCAAAGATTTTAGGTTCAAGAGGAAAAGATTTGTGAGTAGGAAACAGAACAGAAAATGGGGTTTTCCATTGAGAACTGAGGAGGGCATGCGGTTAATCAAATAAGCAGCAGTCAGGACCGCATCCCCCCAAAAGCGATGAGGAACATGAGAATCAATCATAAGAGTGCGGGTAACATACAACAAGTGACGGTTCTTGCGTTCTACAATGCCATTTTGTTGAGAGGTATATACACAAGATGTCTCGTGGACGATACCATGCGTTTTGAGATATGATGATAAATCTGCTGACATATATTCTTTTGCATTATCAGTACGTATGGTTTTAATGGATGTGTTAAACTGATTTTGCACATACGCATGGAATTCTCGAAAGATGGAATTTAGCTCACTACGTGATTTCAATAAGTAGACCCAGGTAGTACGAGAATAATCATCAATAAAGGTAACAAAATAATCAAAACCAAGAGTAGTTTTAACAGGGGAAGGTCCCCAAATATCCAAATGTAAAAGTTCAAATGGGTTACAGACTCTACTAGACACTCTTGGGGGATAGGGACGCCGGGTGTGTTTACCCAGCTGACACAACTCACAATGAAAATCAACAGAAACAGATAAATCCGGTCTCATTTGCCTCAGAACCGCTGTAGAGGGATGACCCAACCGGCAGTGGACTTCCCTGATGCTTGAGTCACAAACGTTTGCTGAAGGTTGTGACGATAAGGACAGACGGTATAGGCCTCCTAATTCAATACCTGTGCCAATCAGACGGTTCGTCCCTAGTTCCTGGAAAACACAATGAGTAGGGTAAAATTTGGCAAGGCAATTGTTTTGTTTGGTAAGTTGGCTTACGGAAAAAAGGTTATCGGGAAACTCGGGTGCAAACAATACAGAGGAAAGGGTCAGGTTCTTCGAGTTACTAATGGATCCAATGCCTTGAACAGGGCATGAGGATCCATCAGCAATTCGAATAGGAGGGTGAGAGGTATGCTTTAGGTTGGATAATATACCTTGATTCCCAATCATGTGATGAGTGGCCCCAGTGTCAACAATCCAAGATGAATTAAGGCTAGAGAACGTACCTGAATGAGCTGAATTGGCTTGTGGACTAGGAGTGTGGAACGGAAGGTTCAATAACTGCTGAAATTTGTTATACTCCTCCTGACTGAGAGTGACTGTCGGGGTAGCCGGACTGGCATGATCTGGGGCATCATCAGAGGCAGCTAACCTTGCTTTGGGTCGAGGAGGTGGAAGAGACCCAGGTGGATGATTCGGGCAGTTGTACTTGGTGTGTCCATCCTGGTGACAATAGTGACAAGTGATACTATTGCCTCGACCAACACCTTTTCTTGGAGCTGGCTGATTGCCTCGACCAGTGTTTTTGCTAACTGGTGCACTCGTATACATAGCTGATGTGTCGGTGGTTCCAGTAGTAGTCCCTGAACCGTACATCTCTCGAAGCAAATGGTAAATGGAAGCAACGGAGGAGGTGGTAGTGGAGTTGCTCAACAATAAAGGTCGAGCACTAGAGAACTTTGGTGATATGCCTGCAATAAACATCATAATATCCATTTTGTTGTTGCGCTCCTCCTGAAGCTTCAAATCAGTGGTCGGAGGGTACAACGCACGGAGTTCATCTCTGAGTTTTGAAAACCGAGTGAAATAGTCACTAAAGGACGAATCACCTTGTTCTGCTCTACTATATGCCTGAACCACAGAGAATGCATGTGACAGAGATTCTTTGGCTGAAAAGGATGAGGATAAATGATCCCACATTTCTTTCACAGTGGGAAGGTTCTGAGCTATAGTAAGTATTTGTAGCTCCATAGCATTCCACAACGCCATCTGAATACCACTATCATCAATACGCCATTCACGGGTAACCGTATGAGGAGGGATTGTTGTCAAGTGGTCTTCCTTGTCAAGACTAGCAAGTCCTTTTTCGACAAAGAGACTCCATGAACTCCAATTTTTGGAGTCAAGTTTCACAGGAATACGTAAAACCGAGTTGTAATTGATAATACCTGGAGCAATCTGACTTGCAGGAGTGGACTCGGGTTTGGTTTCTTTCACAGATTCTTCAGCCATTGGTTAAATCTGAACAGATCTGAAAAAACGAGTGTATACCTGGAGCAGAAACGAGAAAGGTGTCGTAGCAGGAAATTGACCTTACAGATCAATTGGAAACTGACTTGCGATCGTGCCGGTATGAACAGGGTCTCCGGAGACGGAGCCACGCGCCGCCACTCGCCGGCGCGTGAGGGAAGCTGCAGTGGAGACGGAGGCGCGTGAGAGCGCGTGCGGCGGCGGGGAGGTGGCTTTTTTTCGGGGTTTGCAGATCGGGGGATGGCGAGCCGTATGGTAGCAGTGGTGTGTTGCAATTGTTGCTCGAAAAAAGATTTGGTATGAACAGCAGCAGCTTCTTGACGGGAAATCAGATACAGGAGCGGGACAGGTATCTGACTAGGATTTGTACCGAGAGCCTTGTGGCTCTGATACCATGTAAACAAACTGAGAATAATTGTTATTACTGAATGAAATCTTACAATGTGGCTACACCTCAATATATAGAGGTGGAAACCCTAATCTAAGGCCCATCAAGGCCCATGGGCCAATTTATCGGACTAATATAACTGGACTAACTAACTAATCTAACTAACTAATCTATTTACATTAACAATATGACACAATGACATCATTGTGTCTTTTATACTGACATGATGACTTCATTGTGTCTTTCATAATGACACAATAAATTTATTGTATCTTTCATAAATGACATAATAAAAAAACGTTAATTTTTTATTTTTTTATTTTTTCGTTTATTTTTTTTCTTATTGAGAATTACTAGGGGAACAAAAGCTCCAGATTACTTTTTTGAAATTCGATTTTGATAGTGAGATATAATTTTTTTTGTATATTTTTTGACTCATTGTGTCTTTTTTTGACTCATTGTGTCTTCTCACATTTTGTAGCAAAAATACACTTTGTATTTGAACCATTTTTTAACTCAAAACCTAAACCTCTTGAGGACACATTTTCAACACAATTTGATATCACTAGACAAAAGACCTTTCATATGTGTACATACAATATATTTCTTCCGGCTATCAAACTATCAAACAATTAGTTGTGTTCCCTCTGTTGTACCTATATAATCTATATGCATCACTAGTTTTTTTATCACAAAACAAATACAACAATAAAATTAAATTAATAAATAACTAAAAATAATTACACCCCCATAAACTTGATATCCTGCTGCAGTTTCAATCCCCACATGCTTCTTGTGGACAACAAATAGATTCTCTACTTGATGTTATTCTTCCTTTCAGATTTTATGGCCTCATAAGAAGTCATGATTTCCTTGAACCTTGCTTCAGCAACCTCTGCAAACAACACCAAACATCCTTATACTTGTAACTTCTTAAATTCATAAATAACCAAACATCCTACATATGTAATGAACTAATGATGATAAAAGCGGTACCTTTGTTTTCTTGATTTTGATCAGGGTGATATTGCTTCGCCTTGCTTCGAAATGCAGTCTGCATCATGTACAACCAATCAAGACTACGCAATATGTAGTATATACATACCATGAGGGGTAAAATTTTAGTTTCAGACATTTTTTATATATATTTTTAGCATAACGATCGTTCCTTCATCTAGGTATGTTATCACCGATAATAACTGAATATTTATAGTTGGCAAAGTTAAACAAGAAATCTTCGGTTTAGCAATTTCTTCTAATAAAACGATAAAGTTCATCCCATATTGGTAAGTAAGAACAAATGTGAACCTAAATTTTTACTTGTAAGAAAATGGACTATAATCTGGGTAAAGTATTAACACAGACAACTATTGCAAACATCAAACAATTGACGTTACCTTAATTTCATCATCCGTGTATGGTGTTGCCCTCGACCTATAGCAGGAAAAAAAAAGGTGGAGAAATACGTATAAATGCACTTGAATTATAATATGAAGTAATAATTAACATGATTTATATTTTTAGTTGTTAATAATTACTTTACTAGATCATTAATCTTCTAAGTTCAATGATTATACATTATGTAAAGTTCAATTGTAGGTTATTTCAGGTGGATATTATCTGTTCACAAGTACAGTCTCTTAACAATGAAGCATAAGATGTTATGTACATCAATAGTTCGAGTCACAAATAAAATTTTGTTGTTTGCTTGTATTTCAACAAGGTTAGATTAATTAATTTCAATCTTACAGTTTATCAACCTGAAGCACCAAGAATTCAGTTAGTGTCATACACTCATACCCGCACCATGAACATGTATATTATGTGCATTTTGAAGACTCAGTAACCATCCTTATCAAAATTACAGTAAATATGAATTGAATACAACTTATTAGCTGGGTGTAGAAAATTATTTTTTTTTGTCGTTGATGGCAAAAAGATATTATAGTTTTCAAGTTCAACAACATAGTTGGGTAACAGTAAATAAGTTTACGCTGAGGGCTCATAGACCAATTAAAAACTATCAGTTGATGGAAGATCTAACCTTGAAGCATTTATACATCGTATGCTGCATGATTTTATAACATTCAACATACCCATTAAAAGGTATCATGAGTTCATGACTATTAAGACACCCATTAAGACATGTATGAGCCGTTATATCTCATTACAACCTAATATTAGTCATTACACGCCTGTGAAATAAAAAAGAAATAAAAGAAAAAAAAGATATGTTTCCACTCATGCCTGTGAACCAACTCACGACCATCACCTATCACGCCCCTATCACAGAAATGGGGGCGGTGTTCCCTCCGTGATAGGGCTTCACGGGCCCCTATCACTCCCCCACTATGATCAGTCTTAAGAGCTATCATGACTCTTATGACTCAATATGTCTGATTAAGACATGCATGAACCATTATAACTTGACCTAACATGAATTTTAAAAGAAAATAAAGCT
Source organism: Flaveria linearis (assembly GCA_024085815.1). Taxonomy (NCBI): domain Eukaryota; kingdom Viridiplantae; phylum Streptophyta; class Magnoliopsida; order Asterales; family Asteraceae; genus Flaveria; species Flaveria linearis. The sequence continues at coordinate 61,804,732 of CM044007.1, read as the reverse complement.
CCATGATTCGCATAAGCCATGGTAATTCATTGCGACCTAATATTAGTCATTACAATACAATCTAACCTATTAAGATTAATATGGCTCTAAGCCCCATGATGCTGTATTAAGAGGCATCATGATTCTAAAGACCAAATATGGCTTATTAAGCCACATATGAGCCATTATAACTCCTTACTGCCTCATATGAGTCATTTGAAAACAATCAAACCTAGCAAGACATAATGCAAGTACTACTACAAATGATGTTTCCATTAAGAGGCGTCATAACTTTTAGGACCCTATACGCCATTATAACTGCTATGAGTCACTAGAACACAATTTAACATACAACTCCTAAGCCCCATGATGCTCCATTAAGACCTATCATGCATCTTGAGACCCAACTACTGAGATGTGTGCATCAGTTTTAAAATTTTTAAGCAGCAGAAGCAAGAACTTTATACTAACGATTTAATATATTTTGAAAACTCCTACCATGGATCCACCTGCAAGAAACAAAAAACCAATCATACATAGAATGTTTATAATCAAACCTTTGTACAGAAGCGGTTTGCTAAAACGATTGACGAAGTGGATAGAAGGGTCAAGTGCTTCCCTCTAAACATATCCACACCAAGCAATGTCGAGCTCATGTGATGCTCGTTAATGAACCACCATTGCCAAGACTATGAAGAAAAATGCAAGAACACTTCTTAGATAGCTACTCTAATAGGTTGTGTGAGTCTAAGAACAATAAAACACGAAGACAAACACCTTTATCACTTAAATGATGTTTGTAGTAGTTTTTTTTAATCTTTCTTCATAGCTGCCTATGAGGTTTTAAAGCTTCTTAAGGAACCAAGACTTAAGTTAGCATCATACACACCATGAACATATATATTAATATTATGTGCATTTGTGGACTCGATAACCATCCTTTTGTTGAAATTACAGTAAATATGACTTAAATACAAATTACAAATTTAGGTGTAGGAAAGAAATTTCCGGTTAATCTTGGCTCATATCTTTTGTCATTTCTTGGAAAAAAGATATTTAATATAATGTTCAAGTTCAACAATATACTTGGTAAACAATCACAATGAGAACTCAAGACCAAATTTACCATCTAACAAGAGATCTAACCTTGAAATACTTATACATCTTATGTAGAATAATTTCATATCATTTATAGTCTTTTTTGTGCATTTGTAGGATATGTCACTTCAATGGTACATTATAAAACAAAATAATAAAGTTTTTCTTTATTGAATGGTGTTTGTGCTTTATTCAAATTAGTAAATAAAAATTCATACATACATATTTTATATATGATATGCAAGGTTGCACCCAAGATTTAATGATTTTTAAAGGTGTTGAATTCAAGCACCCAATACATTATTCAATCCAAGTTTCCTTGTTTGCCAAAAGTTTAACAGACTCAAGCATATCGATGTCTTGGTTTGATAAAGGAAAATTACACAAAGATCATTGTGCATGTCTCCTATGTGGCTATGTAGTCAAAGCCGCCAGGCACTCTCAAGTCTCAACGCATGAAACTCTAATTTCTCTCCTAGGCAAAATTGCCAAAAAAAGAGAATGGGTAGGACAAAAAAAACAATAAAAAGTATAGATAATAGGTACAGAAGCCTAATACTATCAAATATGAAGGAAAAAGTGAATATTAGAAGTAAAAACTATTCATAGCAGATATAAATATAGTATAATACACCTTCAAAGCCCATACAAAAAGGAAGCCCCTCTAAAAGAATAGAAAGCCTGACAAGTTAAAAGAAAGCCCAAAAAGAATAACAACACTCTTTTCAGGGCATTTGCAAGCGCCCTTGCTTAGAAGAAAGAAAAAAGGTTGTCAACCACTTAGAAAAAGGAAGTAGACTACCGGCTACCCGAAGCCGGAGATACATGCCTCCATAAGGCATATCTCATATGTCAAAGGTGGCCTCACCTTGCCTGAGTGCATGGGGTTCTTATGACTAAAGGGTATTAATTTGCAAAACTCCATTCTATGAGTAAACACAACAAAGGAGAATTACGTGCATTGATAATAGGAGACATACTCAACAAAAGACTCGTATACCTATGTGTAGATAAAGTATTATTGTAATAACTAATCAGAAGTCAGAACAAAAATAACTAAGCCATACCAACAAACATAGATTAATGTTTCCATAAGAAAGATGTACCAACCTGGCAAGACCCAATACGGCATAGTGATGAGACAAAGAATAATTTGCAGGGGTGTGAGTAGTGCCCTTAAAACCACCCCAATTTCCATAAGTCGAATCGGTCTTCCAATACCAATCATCTCGTTGAAAATGATGATGATATTCACTATAACTATCATCCCTCCATCTATTATATGCCCTCTTGTACTTATTTTTCTCCCTGTTGAACACACTTTGCATCCGCCTCATACGCTCCTAATATACAAAATCAAAATTACATACATAAAGAACCCAAAACCATGATATATAACTATGCTAGTTAATCTTCTATAATTTTAATACTATACAGAAACTAGAAAGATACACACCACTCTCTCCATCTCTTCTTCATACTCCTCCTGCAAGCGGCGGGCGTACCTTCTCCTAGCTTCATCTTTAAAACTTGACTTTGAAGAACCACCACTCGAGCCTTTGAATGATGACTGTGACATGGTAAACTTTTGCGATCAACGAAAACATTAGTTAGTCTAACAACCAAAACGGAAACATAACCGCTTACTCATTCGTACAACCAATTAACATACATATCGAAATATACTCAACCGGGTCACAAAAAGCATACTTTTTTACAATGCCACATACCTGAGAATGAAACCAATCAACCGACCTCCTCAGTTGTCCAACCTATCAAATTATTCAAATTATACGATTGAATTTCAAACAACTGTATCAACAGAATTGAAAAACACAACAGGGGAAACAAACCCTAAAACAAAACTAACAAAACTAGGGCAAAATGAAGTTATATTTAAAAGGAAAAGAACATACGGCGAAAGCAGTGGCAGTAGCTCCAATTATCCCGAATATTAGGATTCCCCAAATCCTCATGTCTTCTTCCTTCTTATTGCGACGATAGTGTCTGTTAGATTGCGTTGTTCTTGTGCCTTTAGTCTCACCGCCATAGCTAAATTCTTTAACGTCTTCAGGCATCAGAAAACTTTAGTGTTTATCGTTTGAAATTTAACAGAACTGAAGTTGATACCCTAAAATCATAGTGGTTTTTGCATACGAAGGATTCAACGATCACAGGCTCGATGAGATTGGTTCTCTGGAAGTTCGTCTTCGATGGATTGTGGTTGAAAAGGGCGCACAATTTATGTGTTCGTCATACTTCCAGAAGACCTTGTCTACCACTCTTTTGGGTAATTCCTGTTCGGAACAAGCTCGAAAAAATCTTAAATCGAAATGGTTCGGTTTCAAACTGATTCAAGCCGAGCTGGTTTGGAATGAAAATGAGCTGAAATTGGTTGGGTTCGTGATGAGCTGAAATTGACTGGGTTCGTGATAAGCCGAGCCAGTTCTGTTTAATTTGGCTAGATATGACTTTGATTATTTCACTTGTACTATATATTATTTTTTTGTATGACATTTGTTTATTTCTTAAAAGTATAATATATATCTTTTAGCTATTTAAAATGTTAAAATATTAAACTATAGTATCTTATTGGGCCGCTCCATGTCTTGCTTCTATATTTTAATATATTAAGAATTATTCAAACATACTTTTAATTTCTTTACTAAAGAGCAAACTAATGAATGTTATGTAATGTTGTGGTTTGGTTTTTTGATTAGATGATGATAAAGTTATTTGTATTTTGTTGAGGTTTTTAAATTAATTTATTTTTTGTGAATCTTGATATAAATAGGTTCCGAGTCATGTAGTATATTGCATTATTTTGCATTTGATATTTTTAATTGCATTTATGAATTAAACCGAGCCAAAACGAGACGAGCCAGCTAAGGTAAAAACCAGGCCGAGCTCAAGCTTAGAATTCCAGCTCGATTTTAAATTCAAACCGAGCTGAGCTGACACGGTTTAAATTCGAGCCAAGTTCAAGCTTGCCCTGACTCGAATTGATTCGACTCGTGAACAAAATAATATTAATAATAATATATGGTCCAATCAAGGTTGGCCAGTCGGCCAATCAGATAGATTCGTTATTCACCATCATTTCTAAATTATATATAGTTAATTCGCGATAGTTTTCCTTAAAACCACATTGATATTATAAAAGACTAGCAAGATGCTAGACTCAAAAACATAAGTTACAATACATAATTAGGGGTGGGGGTTAGGTCTAGTGGTATTTAAAAAAAGAGTGGCGAAGTTCTTGTTAAGGTCAAGAGTTCGAGCCAGCCTATGATGTTTGGTGTAAATTAGTTATGGTATATTTACGTGGAGTATGATAGGTAACATCTAGCTATTAAGAGAAAAAAATACATGTACAAGTCGGAGAGTAACATAACTTTGAATTCTGATCGATAAAAAGTTACAAATCTTCAATATAACTTTGATCCACTTAAAAGAAAAAAAACAATATGCCATGTGTTGTTTTAAGAGTGCAACAAGCCTAACTCTTGAAAAGTAGAGAGTTCCTAGCTTTTCCAATTAGCCATATAGTCGAATAGATCAAAATCGTCTTCAAATTGTTTTTCTATTCGAGGAACCCAAAGGAATTTTTTAACAAGCTAAGTAACTCCAACTTATTACGATGTGTTGATAGAGAAAGGGTACTCTAAGAACATATGCATCTCCGATCAAAAACCCACACTAAAAAAAGGCGGTTAATCTACTAGTTATCCAAAATGCAAAACGTACATGACATAGAAGTGACTAGTTCGTAAGATTTTAGCTTAGAGGAATCTGATTTCCTCATTCTCCAAATAAACAATTTATTTTTAATGGCGCCTATTTTTTTTCACTTGTAGTAATCTTGAACTCCCAGTCCCTCCCTGTCGCATCTTCGTTAACGACTGAACCATAAACACCCATGAGTCGTCCTGTTTTGTTTGAAAAATCATCACAAATCAGAAACTAAAACTCCCCAATCTCCTTACATAAGTCTTCTAGTTTCAAGTCCTCCCAACCATGCCTTGCCTCTCTGTTCTACCTCCATGTATGACAATTCCTAAAGCTAAAATGTAATCTTTGACCACTTTGTTCATCACCAAGCAGTTTGTAAATGAATCAAATGCATAAATAGGAGGATGCTTATCCTTCCATACCATGTTCCCCACACCATTTTAAGCATCCATTACTGGTATACTATGGGGGCTTATTAAACCTAGAGTTATCATCTATCTCCAACGAGTCCTCATTATCATCATTATAGGTCAACATATAGTTAGGAATTAAAAGAGAAATATTTTATATCATTTTGTACTATCTTCCCCTTATGTTTGTTATGTTTTTTCTAGTTTGTCTCATATTTGGTTGAGAATACATTTGTATTTATATGGGACTAGTAAGAACCCACGCGATGCGGCGGCAGCGATAATTTACAACGAATTTTGTTAGCTTTTTTTTGCACATCGGTGTAATCTACCCATATAATGAGCCTCACATATCCCAATTCAATAATTACAAACATACGAATGAGAAAAAACCAATGGTAAACATAGTACTTTCTATGTAAATACCACGATGCACAAAAATTGTTAGAAGACAAATAATTTTTAGCTATGATCCGGACCATTAAATGAAGGATAATCATAGAAAACTATCTAGAATCATAATATTTAATTGGATATGTAATTTTACACATCTCCGTTGTAAAATAGCTAAAACTCTACTCCTTAACCCACTATTTTACTAATGTATAATGTTATTCAATTTTAAAATTACTGGTTGGAAACTTAATGAAACTCATGCATGGTTATGAACCCACTTCGATCATTATGAAAGAGTTCTTAAGGCTGCAAGAAAATTTTGCCCTCTCAAACTTCTTCATATGCAAGTTTGACTTTTTGGTAATTGATTATGTTTGTAAATTAGATAAGAAGATACATGCTAAATAGATAGCTATGTATTGCTTCATATATAAATTATCAACAAACTTTTAAGATGACATCAACAACACTCAATTGGTTGATATAAACACAAAGTCAAATGATGCATTCTTCCTGCACCTCCACTAGTCAAAGGCATATTATTTGAAACTTAGATGGCAAACTTGAGTAGCTCAAATCAGTTTATGAGACCTCAATTGGCAGGTTGCAAGTAGAGAACCCAAACCTCCTTTGATTCTGCCACACCAAAGTGTGAATCTGGATTTTAGTCATCATAATATCTTGAACTTTCAAATAATGTAAGCAGAACACAAAATCAAATAGCACGATAGGCATATGTCAACGCTAATGGCTAATCACTTCTACACTTCACAACATATGTGAAGGTCCGGTGGAATTCCAGAAGAGGACCCGAATTTACTTGGGAACGTGAAGATCAAATGAATCTCAACTACCCTTACTTGTTTGAAACCCTGACATCTGCAGACAACCCTAACTGAATTTCGGGACGAAATTCTTTCTAACATGGGGAGTATGTGACAACCGACAATTTCAGGTCAATACCCGACCTTGACTTGGTTATAATTACACCTATAACACTTGATTTTCAATTTAATTACATTTATTGAATTCGTTTTATGCATTGCAAACTTTCACGCATAACATTTCATGCATCGGTAATTCGGCGTAATTACCGTTTTCACACGCGATACAACCGGCACACACGACGTTGGTGATAATTAATTATGTATGTGTCAATAAATACCTTAAAGTGTTTTAAAGTATCTTAGATTCTAAATTAAATACATTGGAAAAGTTTAAAATTTAAGAAAAACCTTAACGCGTAAATTGATATGTTACCCGGATAAAACGCGTGTAACGCAACTACTAGATAAACGATTTATTATTTACGTATCATCAATATTAAAATGTACGATATTATATGATTTCTTATAATAATTTTTAAGTATTTTAAAAAGTAAAAAGAAAAAAATATAAAAAATATAAAAAAATTACCATAGTGAAACAAATACCAACCAAACACCCAATACTATTCAAAAGTTGAAAATCAACCCATTTCTCCATCTCCTAGCCGTTCACCACCACTCCCCCCTAATTTCCTCCTTTTCCCCATGAAAGCTTTGTCTTCTTGTGTTGACTTTGCATGAATTGAACTTTTCCCTTTTTGGTGAAACCTCATTTGGAGATGTTAAAAATACATGTCCACCTTACTACTCTTGGTATCACTTATCCATCTTGTCTTGACCATATTTTGAAAGATTCACTTAAACTTTACAATATTAATAGTTTAAAAGAGACATTCACCTACACAATTCACCAACATCTATTCCTTTCACTTCTCTCTTCAAAAATTCGGCCAAACCACCATCACCCTCACTTCACCATTTTTCAAACTTTAATTCTACAAATCTTGTGTGTTCAAGTGCCTTTGGTTGAAGATCAAGTGATTTTTGAAGCTTTCAAGCATCCTATAACATCTTCTCCACCTTTTTCTTATTGGTTCTTAGTTCAAAGGATCAAGCCTTCTTTTCCTTACATTTCAAGACATCTCTTTCTCCTTGATTGTTTAAGGTTAGCACCTTGTTTCTAATCTTCTATACATCACCATGATGTGTTCATGTTCACTAACTCATCCTAAAAGCGCTCTAGCAAAGTTTAAAAAGTAACAAAACATGTTAGACATTTTCTGGCAGATTCATGTTCTGTGTTTTCAAGACCATAACTCGACCTAAACATGGTCAATGAACCGTTTCTTGAGCCTAACATTAACTTTAGGATGTCTAGTTTCTAACCCATCCAACCTTGAAATTTTTAGATGAGTATAACCCATCCAAAACGTACAAACAAATTAAAGTGTTGAACCTGATTTTTTTGCAGAATAAATAGGGCAAAAAGAATGAGGCATAAGTTATGCTTAAAGTAATAAAATTAAGATTTTCTTTCTGTGGTAACTTATATTAAGGTGTTAGGTTTAAAAGTAATATAAGCTCTATTTGTGAATGTAGTTTTGGCCCTCTCAAAAAGGTGAATTCCATAGACATGTACAGAAAAATGTTGCACTGACATCTTTTACTTCATGAACCATTTCTAGGAATTAAACTTAGTTTCATGATACAAGCTATACCTTTTTGGAATCCTAAGACATAGATCTAGATGTGATAAGAGTATCAGATTTTATAAAAATTCTTTGTACCATGAAAAGGGGATGACAACCAGACCCAGAAATCCCCTTTGATGCTGTCAAATGCCTATATTTAGATAAAGTAAACTTTTAGAGATATTTGGTAAAAGGAACCCATACACATGGAAAGTATAATACCATTATACTTAATATAAAACACCTTCAATACATTTTGTATCTTTAGGAAAATAAAGATGAAGACAAGAATCTAAATAAAACATTTACGACTGGACGTGTCTAATTAGGCAAGTGACATTTTCAAAACTAACTTTGTGGATGAGTTATGCATGACCATCTAGGATTAGTAATCATGACCTCACGAATATATTGTGATTTTTTTTAGGATATTCCTAGACCAATCATACGTACGGACTATTGCTAATATTCACGCCTGCAATTGAGGTGAGTTTCACGGTCCCATTTTCACTTATTTTCCTTTTGAGGGAGATTACATGCAAATTACTAATTTACTTGGACACATTTACTTGTCAATGATTTCACATGTTATATAAGTTGTTTACTTACCATATGAAGTCCCCTGTTATCAAACCGTTAGTTTATTTCCCAAAGCGAGGTAATCATGGATAGTACTATTGGGTTTGACTACCCTCACCCGGGTTAATTACACTAACCTTGACTGGAGGTCTAAACGGGTGCATTATTAGCCTGTTCACACCCATGCTCATAGTAGGCATGGGTAGGGGAAATTTATTACAGTTACAGTCTAGCTTCGGTTGCGGCGCTTATATAATTTGTAGCAGTGTATGTACAACAATCAAATCATAGAAAGTATTGTGGTCCTTTACGCTATTTATATTACTTAAAACCTGTGAGCTCACCAACATTATGTTGATATTTTTCATGCATGTTTTCTCAGGTAATTGATAGATACAACAAGTTAAGCTAGCATGGATCATCTCATGTTTAGGGCCATTCATGTTGTGTGGGACATCTATTTTCATATATGTCATGTTTTGAAAACAATTTACCTTATTACTATTGCTTCCACAAATTTAACTTTGAACAATGATGTACCTTAAACTTATTTGAGACGTATGTTTTACAAAACCATGTAGTGGTCGATCAGTGACTATGAAACCATGACGTTCGCTCCCCGCGGGAAACCGCCATGGTTTGGGGGTTTGACAGATTGGTATCAGAGCCATTGGTTATAGGGAATTAGGTTGCATTTAGTGGACCTAGACTATAACTACAGTTTATCACATGTTTTTAACTATTTATACACTAACTTAACCTATATCAATTGTACTTGTGCATTGCCTTGTCATAGAATGTCTTCAGCATCGATGCCGGTCTACGTTTTTTATTCGGATGAGGAGCACGAGCCCACGTCTCTGACCTTTTCTGCAGGATCCACGTCTGTGTTCCCAACTCTGACTCCTCGTGCCTTGATTCAGTCGAGTGATGCCACTGAGACTGAGATCCCCACACCACCTGCTATCCCGGTCACCGAACCCATTCCGGACCCTACACATGACACCTCAGAGGCATTACCTTTGACCCGGGTCTCCGAGCTACCACCTCCTCCTCCGGGCACGTATTGGTGGGCGTCTACCCCCGAGATTCATGCCGAGCTTCCAGAGGAGCTCATCCCGGGGATCGTACGTATCATCGGCCCACAACTGCCGATGGTTGTCCCACTTACCATGTCCCATATCTTTGTTGAGCCATCCCGGGGGTCTGCCCCTATGACTGTTGATCCCCGACCAGCCGATCCCACTCCCGAGACTACAGATCCCACCCTCAGTCTGTTGACACCGAGGTAGTCGACCTAGACTCGGAGTCCACTGACCCAGTTTCTCAGACAACCGATACTGACCCGGTCGACTCCGACCCGGCCGACTCCGACCCGGCCGACTCCGACCCGGCCGACTCCAACCCGACCAACTCTGACCCGGCCGACTCCGACCCGACTGACTCCGATTCGGACGACATCGACACGATCGACCCGGAGTCATCCGAGGTCGTTCCCCCGCCCAGTTACCCCACCTCTCACCCTACTGATCCGGTTACTCAGCCCACTGACCCGATTCCTCAGCCCTCTGATCCGACTTAGCTAGCAGACCTCGATCCCTTCCACCTCGCCCCTGAGCCTGCTGACCCTCCCCGGTAGCTGCTGGCCCCGAGCCGGTGACTACACACACTCACCGTATCGTTGGTCCGGGCGTACCACCGCCCTCTTACCGTCGCTATCGACTCGCCCTGGGGGTTGCGCTTCTTGCACATACTCCTAGGAAGCGGGTTCATGTTCCGATCTGTCCTGCCACCCCATTCGAGACTGTACTGCTGAGCCCAGCCTGCGCCCAAAGGCGCAGAATCGACATCCTCGGTGGGGGTGGATGCCTAGCCGACTGGACGAGTGAAGAGACATCGAGGGTATTCCCTCCACTTTCGACGTAGGCGAGTCGTCGCGTACCCCGCACCCGATTCCCCTCGCTCAGGAGCCTATGGAGCTCACCGTGCCTCTTCTCGTGGCACGATCTGAGAGGCATAACCAGCAGCTTCATGAGCTATGCATTGAACTCACCGAAGTTCAGGAGACCTTTGACAGGGAGGACGTGGAGAGCCGATTACTAGCGATCGAGGATGGCAGATACCTCGATGATCAGGCATTGCACACGATGCATAGCCGACTTACCAGGGTGCAGGAGGACATGTCATCCATGACTCAGAGAGTGGAGGCGGCAGAACAGAGAGCTACCCAGGCAGCAGAGCAGCGCGCGATCATGGCTGAAGAAAGAGTGTTGGGAATGGAAGAGCGCCTGGATTCCACTACTGCATTGGCAGCCATATGCATGCTCATGGCCATGGTGGCCGTACAGGCAGGCGCGTTCACTCGCTTATTCCATTGATTGCCTTTCGTGAGCGGGCTGTGCTCACGTAATATTGGATATTAACTTGTTGTAGGAGTATGTACTCCAGAAATACTTTGTAATTCGTACAATTTATTATCAAGTTATGTTATCTTTTAATATTGCGTGGTTGCTTGGTTGATATGATTGTTTACTTTTGGTGCACATGTGTTTGGCATTTTTACATATTGTATTATCTTGCTTATCATTATAATTTGAAGAAACTGCCACCACGAAGGAGAAACGTCAGAACCAATGTAGGAAGCGGTACTCCCATGACAGCAGAGGCTATAGAACAGCTTGTGGCACAACAAGTGGCGGATGCAATCGCACATCACGAGGCGAATCGTAGCGCCGTAGGATCTGAAGTAAATAGAGGCAATGCCAGTGGCGCAGGAGGTATTATAATGTCTGGCATAGCTAAAGACCTGCAATACACAGGTCATTACTAATGTTTAACTATTACTAATATGATTAAACCTACAACACAGGATCTGATACCAACCACAAAGGTTGCTCCTACAAGACGTTTCTGAACTGTAAGCCGTTTAACTTTCACGGTAATGAAGGAGCTGTTGGTTTGGTCCGCTGGATAGAAAAGATGGAGTCCGTTCAGCGAATCAGTAACTGTGCCGAGGAGAAGAAGATGAAATTCGCCACTTATACCTTTGAAGGTCAAGCTCTCACTTGGTGGAATGCTCATGCCCAAACTTTGGGTATTAACGCTGCCTATCAAATCACTTGGGATGAGTTGAAACAAATGCTGACTGATGAATATTGCCCCTAAATGAATTGTAAAAACTTGAGCTTGAATTCTGGAACCACACTATGAAGGGTGCAGAAGTTACAAGCTACACCACCCGATTCCATGATCTTGCTCGTCTATGCCCTCACATGGTTAACCCAGAGTTCAAGCATGTGGAAAGGTACATTTGGGGCCTTGCACCCCAAATACAGAGCATGGTCACCTCATCCAAGCCAACCACCATCTAAGAGGCTGTCAGGATTGCCTACGACCTGACTGATCAAGTTGTACGTCAGGGAGTGTTTGTGAAAAAGACGTCTATGACAACAAGAGGAAATGGGACAACAATCATGGTCGAAATTCTCCACACCAAAACCAAAACAAACAAGTGGTTGTTAGGGCTTTCACTGCTGGCCCATCAGAAAAGAAGCAAAAGGTGGGTATGCTGGAAACCTACCTAAGTGCAATAAGTGTAACTTTCATCACCTAGGTACATGTGGAGACTTAATGTGCCAGAAGTGCAAACGTTTTGGTCATGCAACTAAGGACTGTCGAAAGCCCGACACTACTCCTAAACCAGGAAACAATCGTGCGTGCTTCGAATGTGGTGTTACCGAGCATTTTCGCAAGGATTGTCCGAACTTGAAGCAAACTGGTGGAAATAACGCACGTGGCCGAGCTTTTGTGATTGGAGCTGGAGAAGCTCGACAGGACCCGAACATTGTTACGGGTACGTTCCTTGTAAATAATCTCTATGCATCAATCCTATTCGATACGGGTGCTGATAGGAGTTTTGTGTCTAGCGAATTTAGTCCATTGCTTGAAATTACTCCTACACATTTGACTTCTAAATATACAATAGAGTTAGATGATGGTAAGTTGATCGAAACCGACAAAATCATACAAGGCACTCTCAGTTTGGCGGATCACACGTTCAATATAGATTTGCTACCTGTAACCCTAGGGAGTTTTGACATTGTTATTGGCATGGATTGGTTATCGGAAAACCGAGCGGAAATCGTTTGTCTTGAGAAGATCATTCGCATTCCACTTCCGAGTGGGGAGACCATATAAATTAAAGGAGAAAAATATGGTACGGTGTTACGGATCATTTCATGTATGAAGGCTCGGAAGTACTTACGAAAGGGCTATCATGCAATCTTGGTGCACGTAGTGGAGAAGCGAACCGAAGAGAAAAGAATCGAGGATATACCCATCGTACGAGACTATCCAGAAGTCTTTCCCGAGGACTTGCCGGGACTTCCACCGTAAAGACAGGTCGAATTTCGAATTGACCTGGTACCTGGAGCTGCTCCAGTAGCACGATCCCTATACCGACTAGCACCGTCAGAGATGCAAGAGTTGTCTAATCAATTACAAGAGTTGTTAGATAAAGGATTCGTAAGACCAAGTTTCTCACCCTGGGGAGCCCCAGTTTTATTTGTTAAGAAGAAAGATGGATCTTTTCGAATGTGCATCGATTGCCGGGAGTTAAACAAACTCACCATTAAGAACCGGTACCCTCCCTTGAATGGAAGACTTATTTGACCAACTCCAAGGATCTAGTTACTACTCGAAGATTGACTTACGTTCTGGATATCGCCAATTACGAATCCAAGAGGAAGACATTCCCAAGACTGCATTTCAAACTCGTTATGGTCACTACGAGTTCATGGTTATGCCATTTGGGCTAACCAATGCACCAGCTGTATCCATGGATCTCATGAATAGAGTGTGCAAACCCTACTTGGATAAATTCGTGATCGTCTACATCGATGACATCTTGATATATTCACAAACCAAGGATGAGCACGAACAACATTTAAGGTTAATCTTGGAGCTACTCAAGAACGAGAAATTATACACAAAATTCTCGAAATGAGACTTCTGGATCCGAGAAGTGCAATTTCTCGGGCATGTGGTTAACGAGAAGGGAATACATGTTGACCCATCCAAGATAGAGGCTATTAAAAACTGGGAAGCACCTAAGACCCCTACCGAGGTGCGACAATTCCTAGGTTTGGCAGGCTATTACTGACGCTTTATCGAAAAGTTCTCCAAAATAGCCCAACCACTGACAACCCTGACTCAGAAAGACAAGAAGTTTGATTGGAGTGATAAGCAAGAAACAGCGTTTCAATTATTAAAGCAGAAACTGTGTTGCACACCGATTCTGTCTCTACCAGAGGGAAACGATGGTTTTATGGTGTACTGCGACGCATCACGACAAGGACTTGGCTGTCCTAATGCAACGCGACAAAGTTATTGCTTACGCGTCACAACAGTTGAAAGTGCATGAGAAAAACTACACCACTCACGACCTCGAATTAGGAGCTGTCGTTTTTGCGCTAAAGATTTGGCGACACTACCTGTATGGTACTAAATGTACTATATTCACCGATCATAAAAGCCTCCAGCACATCTTCGATCAGAAGGAACTAAACATGAGGCAACACAGGTGGGTTGAGTTACTAAACGATTATGACTGTGAGATTCGTTATCATCCTGGAAAAGCGAATGTTGTAGCAGACGCTCTAAGCAGGAAAGAATGAACCAAGACTCTACGGGTGCGAGCGTTGGGAATGACGATTCATACGAGTTAACTACTCAAATTCGTGATGCTCAGTCATAAGCACTAAAGGAACAAAATTTCAGGGAAGAATCCCTTCACGGCATGGATAAACAATTTGAGATCAAGTCTAATGGAACTCGCTACTTCATGAATCGAATTTGGGTGCCAAATTTTGGAAACTTGAGGGATGTTGTGATGAACGAGGCACACAAATCCAGATACTCCATCCATCCGGCTCTGATAAGATGTATCAGGACCTAAAGGAGTTATATTGGTGGCCTAACATGAAAGCTGACATTGCCACCTATGTTAGCAGGTGCCTCACGTGTTCAAAAGTTAAGGCAGAGTATCAGAAGCCATCCGGATTACTGCACCAACCAGAGATTCCATAGTGGAAATGGGAGCAGATTTCCATGGATTTCATCACAAAACTACCCAAGACATCCTCCGGTTGTGATACGATTTGGGTAATTGTGGATCGACTGACAAAGTCTGCTCACTTCCTACCAATTAAAGAAACTGATAAAATGGAAAGGTTGATGAGGGTTTATCTCAAGGAGATTGTTTCGAGTCATGGAGTACCGATCTCCATTATCTCTGATCGAGACAGTCGATTTACCTTGAAATTTTGGCAATCATTACAAAAGGCCTTGGGTACACGGTTGGATATGAGTACCGCATACCACCCTCAAACAGATGGTCAGAGCGAACGGACCACTCAGACGTTAGAAGACATGCTTAGGGCTTGTGTGATAGACTTTGGAAACCGTTGGGATACTCATCTACCCTTAGCTGAGTTTTCTTACAATAATAGCTATCACACCAGAATCAAAGCCGCACCGTTTGAAGCACTATACGGAAGGAAGTGTCGATTACCACTGTGTTGGACAGAGGTTGGTGATAGTCAACTCACTGGTCCCGAGATCATATGCGAGACCACAGAAAAGATCGCTCAGATTCAGAACCGACTCAAAGCCGCACGTGACTGTCAGAAAAGCTATGCTGACGTGAGACGTAAACCATTGGAATTCCAAGTAGGAGATAAGGTTCTACTTAAGGTCTCACCATGGAAAGGAGTCATTCGTTTTGGCAAACGAGGTAAGCTAAACCCTAGATACATTGGACCATTTGAAATCCTAGCCAGGATTGGTCCTGTAGCTTACAAGCTAAAACTTCCTCAGGAACTTAGTAGTGTTCATAACACTTTCCGTGTGTCAAATCTGAACAAGTGCCTGTCAAATGAAACTCTGGTTATACCACTCGATGAGGTTCAGATTGATGAACAACTTCATTTTATTGAAAAGCCCGCGGAGATTCTAGATCGAGAGGTAAAGAAGATGAAACGAAGCCGCATTCCTATAGTGAAGGTTCGGTGGAATTCCAGAAGAGGACCCGAATTTACTTGGGAACATGAAGATCAATTGAATCTCAACTACCCTTACTTGTTTGAAACCCTGGCATCTGCAGACAACCCTAACTGAATTTCGGGACGAAATTCTTTCTAACATGGGGAGTATGTGACAACCGGCAATTTTAGGTCAATACCCAACCTTGACTTGGTTATAATTACACCTATAACACTTGATCTTCAATTTAATTACATTTATTGAAGTCGTTTTATGCATTGCAAACTTTCACGCATAACATTTCATGCATCGGTAATTCGGCGTAATTACTGTTTTCACACGCGATACAACCGGTACACACGAACATTGGTGATAATTAATTTATGTATGTGTCAATAAATACCTTAAAGTGTTTTAAAGTATCTTAGATTCTAAATTAAATACACTGGAAAAGTTTAAATTATGTATGTGTCAATAAATACCTTAAAGTGTTTTAAAGTATCTTAGTTTAAAATTAAATACATTGGAAAAGTTTAAATATATAGTGAAACAAATACCAACCAAACACCCAATACTACTCAAAAGTTGAAAATCAACCCATTTCTCCATCTCCTAGCCGTTCACCACCACTCCCCCCTAATTTCCTCCTTTTCCCCATGAAAGCTTTGTCTTCTTGTGTTGACTTTGCATGAATTGAACTTTTCCCTTTTGGTGAAACCTCATTTGGAGATGTTTAAAAATACATGTCCACCTTACTACTCTTGGTATCACTCATCCATCTTGTCTTGACAATATTTTTGAAAGATTCACTTAAACTTTACAATATAATAGTTTAAAAGAGACATTCACCTACACAATTCACCCACATCTATTCCTTTCACTTCTCTCTTCAAAATTCGGCCAAACCACCATCAACCTCACTTCACCATTTTTCAAACTTTAATTCTACAAATCTTGTGTGTTCAAGTGCCTTGGTTGAAGATCAAGTGATTTTTGAAGCGTCCAAGCATCCTATAACATCTTCTCCACCTTTTCTTGTTGGTTCTTAGTTCAAAGGATCAAGCTTCTTTTCCTTCCATTTCAAGACTACCATCTCTTTCTCCTTGCTTGTTAAGGTTAGCACCTTGTTTCTAATCTTCTATACATCACCATGATGTGTTCATGTTCACTAACTCATCCCAAAAGCGCTCTAGCAAAGTTAAAAAGTAACAAAACGTGTTAGACATTTTCTGGCAGATTCATGTTCTGTGTTTTCAAGACCATAACTCGACCTAAAAATGTCAAATGAACCGTTTCTTGAGCCTAACATTAACTTTAGGATGTCTAGTTTCTAACCCATCCAACTTGAAATTTTTAGATGAGTATAAACCCATCCAAAACGTACAAACAAATAAAGTGTTGAACCTGATTTTTTTTGCAGAATAAATAGGGCAGAAAGAATGAGGCATAAGTTATGCTAAATAATAAAATGTAGATTTTTATTTTCTGTGGGTAACTTAGCTTAAGGTGTTAGGTTTAAAAGTAATATAGCTCTATTTGTGAATGTATGTTTTGACCCCTCAAAAAGGTGAATTCCATAGACATGTACAGAAAAATGTTGCACTGACATCTGTTGCTTCATGAACCATTTCTAGGTACTCAAACTTAGTTCATGATACAAGCTATACTTTTGGAATCCTAAGACATAGATATAGATGTGATAAAAGTATCTTTTTATAAAAAAATTATTTGTACCATGAAAAGGGATGACAACCAGACCCAAAAATCCACTTGATGCTGTCAATGCCTATATTAGATAAGTAAACTTTTGGAGATTTTGGTAAAAAGGAAACTCATACACATGGAAAGTATAATACAATTATTAATATAAAACACCTTCAATACATTATGTATCTTTAGGAAAATAAAGATGACGACAAGAATCTAAATAAAACATTTACGACTCGACGTGTCTAATTAGGCAAGTGACATTTTCAAAACTAACTTTGTGGATGAGTTATGCATGACCATCTAGGATTAGTAATCATAACCTCCGAATATATTTGATTTTGTTTAGGATATTCTAGACAATCATACGTACGGTATTGCTAATATTCACGCTGCAATGAGGTGAGTTTCACGGCCCATTTTTACTTATTTTCTTTTGGGGGAGATTACATGCAAATTACTAATTTACTTGGACACATTAGTTGTCAATGATTTCACATATTATATAAGTTGTTTACTTACCATATGAAGTCCCCTATTATCGAACCGTTAGTTTATTCCTAAAGCGAGGTAATCATGGATAGTACTATTGGGTTGACTACCTCCACCCGGGTTATTACCCTAACCTTGACTGGAGGTCTAAACGGGTGTATTATTAGCCTGTTCACCACCCATGCTCATAGTAGCATGGTAGGGGAAATTTATTACAGTTACAGTCTAGCTTCGTGTAAGGCCCCGCCCCGGGCACCTTACGGTTGGTCATTCATCGCACATAAAACTTTTAAAACACACATTTACTTTGCAGCGGAATTTAAAAAAAACATTCATAGTAACTAAAACATGTTATTTATTACATTGCAACATTCTTTCCTCTCAAAATACTACGACATATCAAAATATGGATGCCAGTCTCAAAACACTCCCAGTAGCTTATACCATCCAGCCTGCAAACTCTCAGCATCAACAAAATACCTGCCAGATCTGCATACAAAAGTCAGCGACGCTTGAGGAGTTCTAGTTTTTATAATAAAATACTTTACTTTCGTTAAACCGTTCTTTACATAAATGAGGTCACACACATACGTACACATAGATAATATTATTATTATCTTCATCGTTCTTTCATTAGCTTCGTTCGTGTACGTTCATCGTAACCTTTGCATTCTTTCTTTCACTCATACATTCATTTCATTCGTCGTACGTATCTTCTTTCGTGCGTTCATTACACATACATATGATCATTTCTTTCGTCTATTCGTTCTTTATCTTTAACTTTCATTCATTCTCTATCGTTCACTTCCATCTAGATCCGGTCACGATTTACCCTCTTCATGGCACACAGCCATGATTACTGAGGTCGAATGACAAGGATCCCGTTTTGTTCTTATTATGGTATTTCGTTCGTGTAAACACCCGAAAGTTTGACCTTTTGATAGGTGTGTGCACTGAGCCTCAGTCGCCTGGGATTTATGCGACTGGAGGTTCAACCGCATGTATTCGGCCGATTGAAGCTCAACCGCACGATTGGAGTTCAACCGCCCGGAATGAAAAGGGGCCGCAGGAAACACATGCGACTGGGGTCCAATCGCATGGTGTTTCATGCGACTGAAGGTCCAGTCGCCCCTGGACCAGACGCGAACAAAGCTGTGGGTATAAAAAGAGGGTGAGCAGCTCTCATTCTCCTCCCAACACTTGCATATTTCAGTCGGGGAAAGAGATCAGAGAGCGAACCGAGAGCAGAGAAGAAAGAGGGAAAGTGCTGACCGAGCTCCGGATTTGTCGTGAGGATAGGCAAAATCGAAAGCTCATCAACCTCCTACCTGTAATGGTGAGTTCTAGAGCCCCTCATTTACATGTTTTCTAACGATTTTGGGGCTGGAAACACATAGAAACCCTATTTTGAAATAGTGTAAGTTTGACACCATTGGGTAAATCTTGAGTAATAGTTTATAGTAAGAATTAGGACTTGTATATGCTTGTATGATGTCCTATATGAATCCCTGAGTTTGGGAGGGTCGAATTGGGCTGAAAAATGGATTATGATGAGTTTGGGTGCGTGAGTTCGCGACTACTGTTTCATGAAGAAATCCCGTCGCTGCCCAGTTAGGGTTTTGCGACTGAAAGGGCCATTCGGCAGAATGAGGATTAGTTGATGTCCAATCGCACGATTGAGCTCAGACGCACGATTGAGCCTCAGTTGCACGATGGGCTATGCGATTGGGGGTTTCGGTCGCATAGGTCCAATCGCAGGGTAGTTAGTCGTACGGTTAAGAGTTAGTCGCATATAACCTGTCGCATGGTGTCTAGTCGTAGGAAGAAAGTCCAGTCGCACGATTGTATGCCCATTCGCATAACAGCCCAAATCCCACGGTCCAGTCGCATGGAGGACATGCGACTGGGATAGGTTCAGTCGCCCATGAAGGGTGATGTGAATGATGATGCTATGTATGATTACGTATGTATGATGCTATGTATGATGATGAATGTATGATGGGTGTGTATGTTCCTTGTGATTGTGTATGTTTATCTTTCCGAAACTTTACGAATAACGAGAATGAATGAATGAAGTATTATGTAACGTAAAGTGAAAGATAATGAAAGAGGAACATGATGATGAATGCATGTATTAACGAATGAACGAAAAGAAGAATGTGATGAAGCATGCACTATGAACGAACGAATTAAGTCTTGCAGCATTGAATAACGCGATTGGTCCTTCTCTGTGATCGACCATGGTCATGGTACCTCTACCGCTTACCTCTAGTACCGTGGCATATGTTTTGTGTTCATATGTTGACTTCGGCCCGATAGCTAATAACGATGGGGGTGTAGCATATGGATTGGTACAATCACCTTTCAATGTCCAAGTAAGTATGAAACGGATTCTTGTCATTTGACCACAGTAATCATAGCCGAGTGCTATGAAGTGGGTTAAAGCCT